>JBBGZY010000286.1:1800000-2037500 GCA_037952925.1 Lithobates clamitans
CTTAGGAAGTAGCAGGAAAGAGGTAGAAAGGAAACTTGCAGAAGAAATTCAAATATTCTCTGGTAGGGTTCTCTTCACAAAATGTCCTGGTAGAATTCAAACACTATTGTAAATGCGCTCCCCTCGTGGGACACACTCCTTGCTCGGCTGGATAGGCCTCTCTCACCGGTCTAGCAGCCAGCACGCAGCACGAATCAAAGTTTCTGCCACAGACTTGTTTGGGAATAAAATCCATACGATCCTCTGCCACAGGATGTATAGATTTTCTGTAGTGAAAGTCAGTCACAGTGCCTGAACCTTTAAGCCGAGCCGGCAACACTATGCTGTATACTTACTTCTGGATACGTCCTCCAACCGAGTCACCAGGCCCCTCTATAGACCAGCACGCTGCATGATCCCTCCAAGACGGGTCCTCCCCTGGGATCTCCTCGGTTGTCCAGCTTCGTCACACAGGACCGACAGCTCAGGACCATTCCTCGGCCGCGGTGGTAGGCTCCAGACAAGCCTCTGGACCCACCCCTGTGCTGCTGTATCGTGGGCCTCCAGAACGGAGGACCAAGAGGTAGCTCCTTAACGCATACCTGTCGGCCAGGAGGGCCAGCAGGTGGCTGTAAAATGAACCCCAATATATGGCGTCTGTCCCATAAATACAATCTCCCAGAATGCAACTCGGAGGACCACCTCCACAGAGCTTGTCTCCGAGACAGAGGAGCATCCATACGCTTCAACACGTTGCCTTTCCAACCCTGACCAGTGGTAACAGCGACACCCACCGGTCAGCAAGGAAGCACACACGTCAGCCAAGCTGGAACAGAGGCACACTTTAACCTTCATAACGCACAATTTACTAAATTTACCTAACATGCGGTAGATTGCAAATCTACCAGCGTTACATATATATATATATATATATATATATATATATATATATATATATATATATATATATATATACAGGTGGGGGGGCTGACATATATACAGGTGTGAGGGGGGGCTGGCATATATACAGGTGTAGGGAGGCTGACATATATACAGGGGTGAGGGGGGGAGGTTGGGCTGACATATATACAGGTGTGAGGGGGGTTGACATATATATAGGTGTGGGGGGGGCTGACATATATACAGGTGTGAAGGGGGGAGGTGGGGTTGACATATATACAGGTGTGAGGGGGCTAGCATATATCCAATTGGGGGGTCTGACATATATACAGGTGTGTGGGGGGGCTGACATATATACAGGATTGAGGGAGGGCTGGCATACATACAGGATTGAGGGGGGATTCGGTGAGATGGCCAGTGGGCGAGCCCTGCGGAATGTTGGTGGTCAGGCTCGGGGGGAAAATTTCTGATGGCTGCCCTGCATACACATACAGTGTCATAAATATATTTAAAACAACCACACTAGTACACTTGTTGTTACATTCATATGGATTATACATGATAAATATCCCATTTCACCCATAGTAAATGGCAGTCAAGGCATTTTGCACAAAAATCCACTTCATCAGGATAATTGGTGAAATGAGTTTTGCAGCATCCATAAGGTTTACAATAGTGGTTTCACTTAATCTACAAATACATTCAAGTATATAATTAAAAATGAGAATTAATCATGCGCAGGGGGTGTGCCAGGTGTGCCTGGGCACACCCTAATCACTATGTGCGGTGCTGATTTCCCCCTATTGCCCTGCCCCCCGCCCCGCAGTACTGCTGGCTTCCCTATTCTCCTCTCCCCCTGGCTGCTGCGGGGAATGTTTCAGGATGGAGAGTGGGCGAAGGTGCTAGTAAATATGTCATTTACCAGCCCCTTCCTTTTCTAAATGAACACAGTGAACGCACTCACTCGCTGTGTCCATTCATAACTGAAGCATAGTAAACTGTGTTAACTATGCTTCAGTTTGTGAATGAACAGGAAGCCACTCAGCACAGAGCACTTCCCATTCATTCACTGTCCCATGCAGCTGATGCTGCAGAGAAAGGCATGCGTGTTTGAGCTTTGAGGTGCACGCCTATGAAATTAATATCATATATTCCAGCTCAAACAAATAATTGACGGTTAACAGTCCCAAAACTTATGTACCCTGGATACTCATAAGGCATTAGTTACAGTTATGCCCCATACACACGGTCGGATTTTCAGGCAGAAAATGTTCTATGGGAGCTTGTTGTCGGAAATTCCGACCGTGTGTAGGCTCCATCATACATTTTCCATTGAAATTTGAGTTCTGGATCTCAAATTTTCCGACAACAAAATCTGTTGTTGTAAATTCCGATCGTGTGTACACAATTCCAACGCACAAAATTCCACGCATGCTCGGAATCAAGCAGAAGAGTCGCACTGGCTATTGAACTTCATTTTCTTTGTGGTACGCGTTGTACGTCCTCATGTTCTTGGAGATCGGAATTTCTGACAAGATTTGTGCGACCGTGTGTATGCAAGACGTGGATTTTGTTGTTGGAATGTGCAATCACGTGTACAAGGCATTAAAGTAGTACCCTTAAGAAAATAACTAAGTTACTATTATATGGAGCTCTGAATATAGAGAGAACATGCAAAGGAGAAAAAAAAGCAGGGCAAATTAAGGGAGAAGGAAAAGTAATGCCTAGAAATGACCACAAGGCTAGAAAAATGAGGTAACTCACCAGGACTGCTAATGGTCTTTCCATTAGATGATGCAAATGGGAGAGGCAATCTCTATTCTCCTCCTTCAGCCACTTCCCCTGTGCCTTATATCTCCCCACTGCTGTCTGCCCTTCCATGCACACCATCTAATAATTGGAGGAGGCCTGCTCTTTATGGTGTGCATTCGAGGTGGAAAGCACCCAGCCTGTGATGGCGTCATGACGTCACGCACATATCTGCATCAAAGTAACTTCCTAAAAAAACTGCACTGACAGGGATTAAAGTAGGCAGAGGAATGAGGTGCCTTAACTGCTGCTGGCCTTCCCTGGCCAACCACAAGCTCAAGGAAGGTAGGTGGCCAAGCTGTACTGCCCTACTGCAGTAGGAAAAAGTCACCAACCTGGCTGCACGGTCAGACAGGGCTGTGTCAGGACTGGATAGACACAAGTACAAACTATTACATAGGAAAGGGTTTGTATCTCAACCATTTATTTAGCTGTTTGCCTGAAGTTCAGCTTTAAATGTGTAGATAGGATTTGCAATGGCCTCAGCTGTGATGTTTTGCATAATGCAAATGTGTTTTTTGTGACTGGTTTTTTTTTTGGTTCTCCACATTTGTTACACAAGATTGTTGACATATTATGGAGTGACCCAAGAAATCAGAATGGCTGCTGTCCAAACAATTTTCGTGGTGGTGGTTGCTACTTTGGACCGGATGTGACTACAAAATTACTGGACAAATATAATTTGAAAATGTTGATTAGGTCCCACGAATGCAAGCAGGAAGGGTATGAATTATGCCACAATGGAAAGGTAAGAGAGTGCCTAAGGTAAAATTACTCTTTGCACGTTGTTCATCATTAAGGCTGTCATATTGAATAATGCAACTACAACATACCAGTAGCAAACTGCAATGGCTAACACAACAACAGGCATTATCTGACACAGAAAACCTAGACAAATATCCAACTTGACAATGTCTGTCATTCCACAGTGATAGTCCCAGGTTTTGAGAACTTTAAAGAGATCCTTTAATCAGATAAATCTTCAAGTTGGCATTGCTGACGTATCATTTTTCAATGCTAGTTGACTGGCTGCCATGCTGACCATTCTTACAGGGAGATAAACATCTCAGCAGGACACAACTAGGAACATACTCACTTGTTTGAACCTAATGCTAAATAATACTCTTCACATAGAACAATGATAGGCTTGTGTAGCCTCTGGTCCTCAGCTGTCCTGGTCTACAGCACTGCTCTGTCTGGCAGCAGAGACCGGACCACTGTTGCTGCTGCCACCCCGGCATCAGTGTTAGTTTCGTAAACGAAAACGTTTTTGTCATAATTTTCGTCAGAGGCTTTTTTACAGTGACGAAATTGAAACTAAAAGTACAGCACATTTTCGTCAACTGACGAAAACTATGACGAAAATAGAATCCGTTTTCGATAAGAATCGAAAATTGGACATTAATGGCAAGGAGGGACGTTCACCCTCATGAATTTACTGTATTTATCGGAGTATAACACAGTGTATACGCTGATATTTGTTTTTTACCAATAGGGGCGGGGATCGGGTGGTCCGCCCCCGGGTGCCACACATTGGGTGGGTGGTCAAGCCAACCGCCCCGCCTCTCCTGGCCCTTGGACAGCACTGCCAGCAAAGTCCATCATTAGGAAAAAATCATTGCCAGCCCCTTCTCCTCTACTGCTCCTCCTCCTGTGTCACTCATTGTAAGCTGAAGCTTCTAACCTCAATAGCTTCGTTCTTGTTGGCCGCTCTCCTCCTCCTGCTCCTCATCCTCCGAGTGTTGCTTTAGATTGGAGGAGAGCGGTCACATGACCATCCATGAATCTTCAGAGGAGAGCAGCCATGTGACCGGGTCCATGCAAGAACGAAGCTATGAGGTAAATTTAGAGACTTTGATTTACAATGACACAGGAGGAGCTATGTGTATGAGAAAGGGCTGGCAGTGATTTATTCTAAACTTTAGAGTACGCTGGCAGTGCTGTCCCAGGAGACTGGGGGTCTCCTGGGAATGCAGGGGTGGCTGTGTATAGTGGGGGGCTTTGTATTGTGCAGAGGGTGGGAGGCTGTGCTGTGTACTGTGGGGAGCTTTGTATTGTGCAGGGGGTGGGGGCTGTGCTGTGTACAGTGGGGGGCTTTATATTGTGCAGAGTGGGGGGCTGTGCTGTGTACTGTGGGGGGCTTTGTATTGTGCAGAGGGTGGGGCCTGTGTTTTATGTACTGTGGGGGACTTTGTATTGTGCATAGGGTGGGGGGCTGTGTACTCTGGGGGTCTGTGTGCTGTGGGGGGCTGTGTAGTGTGCAGAAGGTGGGGGGCTGTGCATTGTGCAGAGGGTGGGGGGCTGTGTACTGTGTGCACATTCAATTTTAGTTGACTAAAATGATTATATTAGACTAAAATGTACTGGAGATTTTAGTCGACTAAAATACGATGACTAAAATGGGACTAAAACTTAAATGCCATTTTAGTCCTAAGACTAATGCCCCGTACACACGATCGGACATTCCAACAACAAAATCCATGGATTTTTTCCCACAGATGTTGGCTCAAACTTGTCTTGCATACATACGGTCACACAAATCTTGTCGGAAATTTTGAACGTTAAGAACGCTGTGACGTACAACGCGTACGACGAGCCGGTGCAGCTCTTCTGTTTGATTTCGAGCATGTGTGGAACTTTGTGCTTTGGAATTGTGTACACATGAACGGATTTTGTTGGAAAATTTGAGATCCAGATCTCAAATTTTATATGACGGAAATTCCGATGGAAAATGTCCGAAGGAGCCTACACACGGTCGGAATTTCCGACAACAAGCTCCCATCGAACATTTTCCGTCGGAAAATCCAACCGTGTGTACGGGGTATTAGAGTAAAACTAAATCGAAATTTGCTACCAAAATTAACACTGCCCTGCATCTCGTCTACCCCCTCTTGAGCTGTCATAGACAGGAATGGCTGTGTGAGAGGGCAGGGGAAAGAGAGAGGACGCTACTTCTGCTGCAGGGCTGTATGCAGCCAGAGTAAGTCCCACCCACCACTCGAAAACACAAAGGAAGAGGTAACTGAGCTGCTGTGCACTCTGGGAATGACAAGAGCAGGCGTTTCATCAGATTAGGCGATCCGTCAGATTTTGTAATGGAAGTGACGTTCCAACGCTGCCATCTTGCTACACCCCGCACTCGTCCACCGTAAGGATACAGTGAGAAGGCGACAAACGGACATCTTGTTACACCCACCGGAGTCTTGCATTTCTCACTTATTTTTAACAATAAACTCAGCTTATATAGTGAAATTCAGTATTTTTAAATCCTTCAGACTGTTTTGATGTTGATTTTTCAAAGCAGCGGTGTTCTGTCATATTAGCAAACCTGTGAGATCAGCAGGCTCGCCGATGCTTATAAAATTCAACATCTAAACAGTCAGACGGATTTTTAAATTCTATATTTCACTATATAAGCTGAGTTTACTTGTAAAAATAAGTGTGAAATGCAAGACTCAGGGGTGTAACAAGATGTCCACTTGCCGCCTTCTCACTGCATCCTTACAGAGGACGAGTGCGGGGTGTAACAAGATGGTGGTGCTGGAAAGTCACTTCCGTTACAAAATCTGACGGGTCGCTGTCAGAAACCATGAAATCAGGCCAAGACAGAAGTACAGTTAAATCACACTTGTTTAATAATAAAAGTAAAAAGAACAAACGTAGTCAAAACATAGCCAACGTTCAGTATCCGGAATGGATAGTCAGCCAAGCCAGAAGTCAGGGATCAATGTAGTGGAACAGCAAGCAGGATCTGGAGCCAGAGGGATGTCAGCAAAGCAAGTATTTAACAGGATCGCAGGAGATGGTTTCTGTGATGTTGACAAAGGCGAAGGCAGAGATCCTCTGAACTGGACGGCTTAAGTAGGCAGGACTGACGAGCAGGATATCATCAACAGCTGAGTAACTGTGGAGAGAGATGGTAGCTGGCAATTAGACGACAGCTGAGCGGCCAACTTAGAGATGGAATGGCTGAGCCCAGCCCTGACAGTCGCCTAATCTGACGAAACACCTGCTAGGAGGAACTATGACTTATGGGGAATGTAGTCCTCAAGGATACTGAACCTGTACTGTCCTGAAATGACAGATCCAGCATCTTTGGTTGAAGAATTATTGTGCATTGTTGCAAAAAATATTCACTATTCAGCCCTGGTGTGTTGGACAGTGTGGTAAAACAGTGGTTCCTTTGGGGAAAAAGCTACATTTGCATACACAAAGGCCTTTTGAGAATGTTGACTGTATATATATTTATATTTTTATAGCTTAGAGTTAAATCTGCATCATTTTTGAGTTTAACGCATTGAGCACAATAAAATAATCATTCTCAAGTGAACTATTTGGTAAATTGTCACCCAGCACTTGCAGTTTTTAACTTTCAGTGCTGATGGTTCCTGCTCTCTAATCGCTGCTTCAATGAACTTGTAGTCTTCATAGGAAAGAGATAACAGTGGGCAGTGCAGTGTCCAGCCAGTCTGTTAGCTTGGAGAAGGGAAGGGGAAGGAGGGGGTAGAAGGGTAGTGCTTTGCCATCCTAGGCCACAGGATTGTGTGCTTTTATTGATGCACACAATGTAGGGAGACACGGCTCTAGTCTCCACATACAAGGGTGGCTTCATAGTACGCTGCAAGAGAAAGGAGCCACCCTGAAACAGGAAACCTGAGGCAATGGCCATGTTATTATTGTTTTTACTGGTAATGGCGGCGATCTGTGATTTTTAGTGGGACTGCGACATTGTGGCGGACAAATCTGACCCTAAGTGACACTTTTTGGGGACCAGTGACACCAATACAGTGATCAGTGCTAAAAAAATGCACTGATTACTGTATAAATTACACTGGCAGGGAAGGGGTTAACACTAGGGGCGATCAAAGGGTTAACTGTGTTCCCTCTGTGTGTGTTCTAACTGTGTGGGGGGGTGGGCTCACTGGGACAACACAGAGATTGCTGTTCCAGATCACTAGGAACAGTCGATCTCAGTGTTGTCTCCTGTCAGAACGGGGATCTGCCTTGTTTACATCTCTGTGGAGCGATCGAGGGTGGCTGGCGGACATTGAGTCTACCAGACCCTCACGCATGCTCCCCCGTTGTGCAGCGCGCACGCCCACAGTATCTCATACACGAAACAACGTACAGGTACATCGTTTCACACAGCCTGGCCGCCCTGCCATAGTATGTGGGCAAAAAGGGGAAGCTCTGCTTGTTCACAACCTCCCCCCCACTGCCATATTTTGCACATTTTGGGAGGGATGGGGGGAGCGGGTACCTGCTTTTGACAGGTACCCACTCCCACTTCTGTTTAAGAGCGGCGATCTATGTGCATTTCTGGCCCCTCCTCCTTCCCCCCACTGCCACACAGGTCCCAGAAGATGGTGGGACCATTCAGAAAGCCCAGCGCGTCTTGTGCATGGGCTGTAGGAAACCGGCAGTAAAGCCTGAAGGCTTCACTGCCAGTTTCCCTTACTTACAATGCCGATGCCTGCACCCGAAGCCGATTGACAAATCGACTCGGGATCCCTGTACGAGTAAGTGTCCTTATATTAAAAGTCAGCAGCCACAGTATTTGTATGGTTTCCCAGATTGGAGCTCCTCTTTAACCGCTTGCAGGCAGCCCACTGTAGATATACCGTGGCAGGGTGGCCACTCTGCTCTGGATCACGTACCAAGTACGGGGTAGAGAGCGCGTCCGCGTGCCCCTGCCGCCCGACTATGCTGCAATTGGCTGCCGGTCTCTGATTGGTCGCCGGCACCTGATGATCGGCTCAGGACATTGCTTAGTAAAAACAGCACACACAGTACACAGTAACATATGTCGGCCAACCCCTTGATCATCCTAGATGTTAACCCCTTCCCTGACAGTGTATATTTTTAGCACTGATCACTGTATTAGTGCCACTGGTTCCCAAATAACTGTCAAAAGTGTCAGTTAGGTGTCTGATTTGTCTGCCGCAAAATCGCAGTCCTGCTATAAGTCGTTGATCGCCGCCATTACAAATAAAAAATAGATAAAAAAAGAACATACATTTTATTTGGGTACAGCATCACACGACCGCGCAGTTGTCAGTTAAAGAAACGCAGTGTCGTATCGCAAACAATGCCCTAGTCGTCAAGGGGGGTAAACCTTTCGGAGCTGAAGTGGTTAAAATGCTACATAAGCAAGGATTAAAAGATAAAAAAAAGAAGCTACTGTAAATTGTCTACTGAAAGTGTTTAAAAAATCCAGGATTTTTTTTTTATTACTCTAAAGTATAACTAAAGGCAAAACTCTTTTTTTAGTTTTAGAATACCTGTCAGTTTTTAGTGTGTCTGTGCCCTCATTAGGGAGATTCGCCCTCTCTATTTGTCCTGTTTACCAATATCATTGAAAGTGAAAGTAAAAGAAAATCCCAAATTGTGGGTTGTCCTAGAAATGTAATTGAGAGAAATCCTTCAATGGGGACCCTAGTTCTGGTGATCTGGGGGTCCCCAAGAAATTCTCTTAATTTGCAGGGATTTCCTTTCACTTCCTGTTTGGCTGTGGGACAGGAAGTGAAAGGAAATCTCCACAATGAGACACCGATGGTGAAAAAAATCTGACAGGGGTTATAACCCTTCCTTGCTTTATCCTAAATGAGAAAATTTTTTTCCTATAGTTCTACTTTAATAAATTGTGGCAATCAATATAAGCAGTTTTTCTTGTCATTAGGTTGTGACAATATTTTCAGCTTCTAATTACTATGATGAAGGCAGTAACAGAGGAGCATATCTCAAATTATGCTCAGATTTGACCCCACGTTTTGTGCAGTATCAAGTCAGCAAGACCACACGGAAACTCACCCTTAACCAAAGGTAACCAAACGAAAGTCTCTAGTATTTGTGCATGCAGTCCGCATAGAAATCAACTACAGTATGTATATGCTAAAATAACTGTGTATTATTTTCTGCTATCTATTCCTCTGTCAGGACAAAACACCTGGACTTGTAGCAATTTGCCTAATAAATAAAAAACTGTGTATCCTATAACTGTTATATTGTAATGCAAATGTATGGTCATGGTGATGTCGAATAACTCTCTGCAGAATCCAGGCACTGAGGATTGTTAGGAATTCTATCTCCATGCTTTTTCTATGTTGTCATGATGCATATTTCTGAAAAGCTCTCTCATTAACTATTTTTAATTCTTATGCTGCTAGCATTAATAAATAGACAGCTAAGTATATAATATTTACCGTATATACTCGAGTATAAGTCGTTCCGAGTATAAGTCGAGGCCCTAATTTACCACAAAAAAAATGGGAAAAACTTATTGACCCGAGTATAAGACGAGGGTGAGAAATGCACAGCTACTTTAAGTGGAAAAGAGGGTCAACAATGCCCATTTGCAGCATCACTGTGCCCATTTGCATGCCTCACTGTGCCCATTTGCAGCGATAGGTCCCCTGAACTTCAAACTCGGTAGTTAAGGGTTCCTAGATGCCCCCTAGCTGCAGCCAAAATTTGGGGTCTCTGAACCCAAAGGGTCCTGAAATGACATTGCTGCAGATAGACACAGTTGACCAAATTTGGGGCCCCGTATCTCGGGGCCACTTAGTGCTAAGAACCCCAAATTTGGTGTGCAAACCCAGTGGAACTAGCACCATAAAATTTCCAAAGCTGGGGTTTCTAGCTCCAAGTGGCCTCGAGATACAGGGCCCCAAATATCAGTTCAGAAAATGTCAAGCACTTTTCTGCAGCAGAGAATGACATTTTCCGAACCAGCTTGTGGCCCCGTATCTCAGGGCCACTTGGTGCTAGGAACCCCAGCTTTGGATATGTTGTGGTACCAGGTCCACTGGGTTTGCATACCAAATTTGGGGTTTCTAGCACCAAGTGGCCCTGAGATACGGGGCCCCAAAGTTGGTTCAGAAAATGTCAAGCACTTTTCTGCAGCAGAGAATGACATTTTCCGAACCGATTTTGGGGCCCCGTATCTCGGGGCCACTTAGTGCTAGGAACTTCAGCTTTGGATATGTTGTGGTACCAGGTCTACTGGGTTTGCATACCAAATTTGGGGTTTCTAGCACCAAGTGGCTCTGAGATACGGGGCCCCAAATTCGGTTCGGAAAATGAAATTTTTTGCTGCAGAAAAGTGCTTGACTCGAGTATAGTCGAGGGGGGCACTTTCAGCACAAAAAAATGTGCTGAAAAATTCGACTTATACTCGAGTATATACGGTACTTGTGTTAAACTCTTTTTTACATTTCTTCAATCACTTTCTGGTTTTCAGGCCTAGGCGATAGATATCATACATTTCAGGGGTCTTTAGGAGGGGACGAGAAGTTTTCTCAGCTGAGCACACCCTCCTGCATGCATGCCTGAGCTAAGGGCACATGGATTCCTGGAAGTAAATGCTACCTGAATCATCTGCCCTTATTTAAGATACCAAGGCCAGAAAATGCTGGGGGGTGTAATCTTCACCCTAGATTCTGTCTAAATTTGCACTAATATGTGTATAGATGCAAGTGAGGTAGGAACCATAGATTGTAAGCTCATTGAGGAACATGTACAACATGTAAAACCACAAAATAAATGCCTGCCTATTCCATAAATGCTCATATTATGGAATAAAAGTACAATAAAAATCAAACTACCACAGCCCCCTACAGATGTTAATTATCATCATGTATTACCTTTGATTATCGCTGATTTCTTATTTCTTTATTTCTGTAACTTTCTTAAAGCACATTGTAGGAAAGAAAAAGTGTAAGAAAGATATGTCACTCAAAGATGAATGAAAGATAAACAGCAATATTAGGCCTGGGCATTGCTATGTACAAATGTGCACAAAATAGCACCGGATGGTACTTAGCACTTAGCATCTCATGGAAGGAAATGGTGGTAGGGGAAAAATACAAGGAAGCTCCTGTGGGGATGGAGACCTAGACCTCTTGTGGTAAACTCTCTGAAAATCCTTACGGATATCCACAAGCTGTTCCAACACAGTGGAAAAAGAAGCTGAGAATTCTTCCTTTGACACAAGGGTCCCTGAGGATGGCGCTCCTAAAGGAATTACGGAGAAACCATATAGATGTTGCCTGAGAGCCAGAGCCGGTTTGCTACACCATACAGTAAATTAATTTGTGCAAGGATGACTGTCTCCTGACAGTCCCAATCCACCTAGTGCCAAATCCGCCATTCTCGCCAGGCACGCAAAGGGGCCCAGTACTCACATTTTTTAGTGCTTGCACCAAGGGGTAGCTTCTTTTGTTCCACCCTCTTGAGAAGGCCTCAGGGCCCCTGGTCATGATCGGTGCTGTTTAGGAGCTCAGCAAAGTGGGTCCTGCTCAGCTGTTGCCCCAAAAGGAACAGAAGCAATTCCAAGATTATGCCTGCACAAGCACATCACATCCTCCTGGTTGTGCCTGCACACAGGCGGGTGAGTTGCACCTGCGCAGTGTCATCACAAGGACACAGAGCAGCCAACGAAGGAATCAGTGTGCCCAAATAGGGCAGTGCGCCTTCACCCACAGTGCCCTCTAGTGACACCAACCAGCTAGGACATGCTGCTCCCATAAGTGTGGCAGGTTGGAAAAGCTGCTACCCACCCCTCAGTCTCTTCAGCACCTAAGAAGCAGGGAGACAGCACCAGGGGACCCCCAGAGCAGAAACACCAACCCATACATAGAGTGCCAGAAAAACAGCTTAGTCTTAACCTTCTCCAGGATAGGCATACCCGATAAAGTCCACAGGGACTGGATTTGCTACAGCAGAACACAGCAGTGACCTGTAAAGCACCCCATCAGCTAACTCATTCTAATGTTACAGGTGTGTTGAGGCAGGTAAACAGCTTGAACACCCACTGTCTGCGTTCGGGGCCACTCACCTGTCCCTGCATGCCTGTTTGCATTGACTACAGTGTCTGTGTGAATGAGGTTTTAGCTTGCACGTGCTAGCTAGATACTTTTTTTAACAACTGTTTTTTTATAACAAAAAAAAATCTCACAATTGGGCTTTAAAACAATTTGTAAATGCTGAGGCTTGCTTCTGCCCTCTCTAACCTGCTGCCCTAGTCTTTGACATACAAGGGCTTTAATGGAATACAGCTCTGTGCTTTTCTGATCCAGGAATGAATAGTAAAAACCAAAAATGTGGTATCATTCGGTTCATGAAAGCTCTTAGGGTTCTATTTTATAGCACTGAGCTGATATTGCTAACTGCTCTTCCTGGTACACCACGAAGTTCATCATCTTCAAATGCAGACTGTTATAAGGAAACTGTGGGCTTTCAAGGAGTTCTGTCTGCTTAGTGCTCTATGATTGAAGTAGCTGGTAACTTGAGCAGGCCCCCCTACCTGTTTTTTTTTTCTTTCTCTTGCTCCTCATTAAAGAAAAGGGTGGTAGGGGAAATTCACAAGGTAGCTCCTGTGGGGATGGAGACCTAGACCTCTTGTGGTCATCTCTCCGAAAATCGTTAGGGATATCCATCAGCTGTTCCAACACAGTGGAAAAGGAAGCTGAGAATTCTTCCCCTGACACAAAGGTCCCTGGGGATGGAGCTCCTAAAGGAGCAATTATCTGAAAAACAATCCACTTGCTTTAGAGTCCTGCAGCAAAAGGAGAACTAAACTAATTTGCTAAACATATCCCTGTGTGGGTATTTTCTTCTTAAATCAAGCCATGGTAAGGCCATACTGATGCTCTATACAGGGGGCACATATAAATTCCCAGTGTTTCTAATGTTTCAAAGCAAAGCAGCATGTCCATTGGAAAGACATGTGCGTCAAATTACAGAAATATGGATTCATGTGTAAATGTACACATGAAAAATTTATAGATTGCAAAATGCCTCAGAGGGAGGAGCTAATTGCGTCATGAGTGGACATGGTAATCGGTAAAGCTGGCCAGCAGTTGAACATTGTCATAGACAACACGTGGCTTCCAAGCTTGGTTGGAATCTGGAGTTTACATTTGTCCTCTGCTGGGATAGAGAACTGATCCTGGAGCAGAATGTAGCTATGGCATTCAAATTGACCTGCTACATGGGCAATCCAAAGGCTGACATTGCTCCTAAAGTCTATTTGCATGATAGTAATGCTTAACCTCTGGCCTAGATCAAGTATACAGATTAGGAAAGAAAGTTGGAAGTCCTTATCTGTATACTTGTTCAAAGTCAGTGATTCAGTGGGTAGATTTACTAAAGATGTCTAAAATGTTCACTTTGAAAATTAGTTTTGGGCAGCACAGTGGCTAAGTGGTTAGCACTGTCACCTGGCAGCACTGAGGTCATCAGTTTGAAAAACCAACCACCTGCATGTAGTTTGTATGTTCTTCCTGTGCCTCTATGAGTTTCCTCCTGGTACTCAGTTTCCTCTCATTTTCTGAAGACATAGTTACATAGTTACATAGTAGGTGAGGTTGAAAAAAGACACAAGTCCATCAAGTCCAACCTATGTGTATATCCCTGTATGTTGTGGTCATTCAGGTGCTTATCTAATAGTATTTTGAAACAATCAATGCTCCCAGCTGATACCGCTGACTGTGGAAGGGAATTCTTGCCGCTCCGACAGGTAAGAAGCCTCTACGTAGTTAAAAGTTAAACCTTGTTTGCACTAATTTTAATGAGTGGTCACGAGTTTTGTTAAACTCCCTTTCGCAAAAAAGTTTTATCCCTATTGTGGGGTCACCAGTACAGTATTTGTAAATTGAAATCATATCCCCTCTCAAGCGTCTCTTCTCCAGAGAGAATAAGTTCAGTGCTCACAACCTTTCCTCATAACTAATATCCTTCAGACCCTTTATTAGCTTTGTTGCCCTTCTTTGTACTCGCTCCATTTCCAGTACATCCTTTCTGAGGACTGGTGCCCAAAACTGGACAGCATACTCCAGGTGCAGCTGGGCCAGAGTCTTGTAGAGTGGGAGAATTATCATTTTATTTGCTGGTAGGTTAATTGGCTCCTGTCCAAATTGGGCCTAGTATGTGTAAGAATTAATGTGAGTTAGGGACCTTAGATTGTAAGCCCCTTGAGGGCAGGGACTGATGTGAATGTACAGTATATATAGAAAGTGCTGTGTAAATTGTAATATGTGAAAAGTGTGGCGTGCATTTGTATTCAGCCCCCTTTACTCTGATACCCCTAACTAAAATCTAGTTGAACCAATTGCCTTCAAAAGTCACCAAATTAGTAAATACAGTCCACCTGTGTGTCATTTAATCTCAGTATAAATACAGCTGTTCTGTGAAGCCCTCAGAGGTTTGTTAGAGAATCTTAGTGGACAAACAGCATCATGAAGGCCAAGAAACACACCAGATAGGTCAGGGATTAAGTTGTGGTGAAGGGTTAGGTTATAAATAAATATCCCAAGCTTTGAACATCTCATGGAGCACTGTTCAATCCATCATCCGAAAATGAAAAGAGTATGGCACAACTGCAAAAGGAGAGCATTATTTAGAAAAGCAGCCAAGAGGCCCATGGTAATTCTGGAGGAGCTGCAGAGATCTACAGCTCTGGTGGGAGAATCTGTCCACAGGACAACTATTAGTCATGCAGTCCACAAATCTGGCCCTTATGGGAGAGTGGCAAGAAGAAAGCCATTGTTTAAAGAAAGCCATAAGAAGTCCTGTTTGAAGTTTGCAAGAAGCCATACTGGGAACACAGCAAACATGTTGAAGAAGGTGCTCTGGTCAGATGAGACAAAAATTCAACTTTTTGGCCTAAAAGCAAAACGCTATGTATGGCAGAAAACTAACACTGCACATCACCCTAACACCATACCCACTGTGAAACTTGGTGGTGGCAGCATCATGTTGTGAGGATGCTTTTCTTCAGCAGGGACAGGAAAGCTGGTCAGAGTTGATAGGAGTTTGAAAAAAGACTGGGGCAGATGTTCACCTTCCAGCAGGATAACAACCCTAAACATACAGCCAGAGCTACAATGGAATGGTTTAGAATAGATCAAAGCATATTCATGTGTTAGAATTGCCCAACCAAAGTCCAGGCCTAAATCCCATTAAGAATCTGTTTCAAGACTTAAAAAATGCTGTTCACAGATGCTCTCCATCCAATCTGACAGAGTTTGAGCTATTTTGCAAAGAAGAATGGGCAAAAATGTCACTCTCTAGATGTGCAAAGCTGGTAGAGACATCCCCAAAAAAACTTATGCCACATACACACGATCAGACGTTCCGACAACAAAATCCATGTTTTTTTTCCGACGGATGTTGGTTCAAACTTGTCTTGCATACACACAGTCACACAAATGTTGTCGGAAATTCGGAACGTCAAGAACTCAGTGACGTACAACACGTACGATGAGTCGAGAAAAATTAAGTTCAATAGCCAGTGCGGCTCTTCTGCTTGATTTCGAGCATGTGTGGAATTTTGTGTGTCGGAATTGTGTACACGCAATTGGAATTTCCGACAACGGATTTTGTTGTCGGAAAATTTGAGATCCAGATCTCAAATTTTGTTCGGAAATTCCGACGGAAAATGTCCGATGGGGCCTACACACGGTTGGGATTTCCGACAACAAGCTCCCATCGAACATTTGTTGTCAGAAATTCTGACCGTGTGTACGCGGCATTACAGCTGTAATTGCAGCGAAAGGTGATTCTACAAAGTATTGACTCAGGGGGGCTGAATACAAATGCCCCCCACACTTTTCACATAATTATTTGTAAAAAAATGTTGAAAATCATTTATTTTCTTTTCACTTCACAATTATGTGCCACTTTGTGTTGGTTTATCACATAAAATCCCAATAAAATACATTTATGTTTTTGGTTGTAACATGACAAAATACTGTGGACATTTTCAAGGGGTATGAATACTTTTTCAAGGCACTGTAAACAGTAAGTAAAATGAAGCATGAAAATGTACACTTCAACCAAACTAGCAAAAATCCTGTGGTTTTATTTCCCCTTGCAGATGATTGGGTATTCAAAGTGAACACAGGTTCCTTCTATTTACTAAGCTTTTTAACCATTCTCTATTGCTTACTTCCTCACAATAACTCTCTCCACTTCTCTACATCCAAGGCTTTAACCTAAATGTTGGCCAGTTTTTAATAAATAAAACCCATTGTGTATTCAATAGACCTTGCTAATGTTATTTTTGTTTTTGGTCCTTTTTTGCTGAATGAAATCATGTTATCATTCCTCCTAACAGGGTAAGTGCTGCAGAAGACTCAGCTTTTAGAGCTCTTCGAGAACAATTCTATGCCCATCGCTCTGACCTTATTAAAGCATTTAAAGAGTATGATCCAACTGGAACAGGTATGAATATGGTTTAACCAACAACACTGTGTGCAGATGGGGAAAAAGGGTAATGGCTACTGTGAAAGTAACATAACATATCACAAAAGATTAACTAATTTATTTAAAACAGGAAAAATCTCCACCAGCGATTGGGCTAGAGCAGTGGAGGCGATTCTCCATCTAGACCTGCCTTGGCGGACTTTACGTTCTCGTCTCGCACGGTTGACACCTGATGGGAGTCTGGAATACATGTCTTGTTTTGAAGATCTTCAGATAGAAAAACCCATAAAAGAAGTGAGTAATATTTTGCTGTCTTTTTAGGATACTAATGTTCTAATGACCCATCATTAGTGGCACAGGTCTGTATGAATAAATTCCTGACAATTCCTAACCTCTGCGGAAATAACTGTGCCTAGGCTGAGAGGTGCAATCTAGGAAAGTGATGTCATCCGTCTGCTGTAGACAGAAGGAGGGATTTCCCCCCTCTTCATTCCCTAGCACTGTAACTTTTTAGCAAGTCACAAAGTGAGAGGAGAAGCTGAAAGTTTTGGTGTTGTGAAAAGATAATCCTACCTAAAAAAGACGTGTCCATCAATTTCATCGAAAATATAAATACTTGTATCCTCGGGACCTCAAACCAACAGTTAACCTCCCTGGCGGTATGATTATTTCAGATTTTAGGTGCTAAAAGCGGTACAATTATTTTGCATGGAAATTTGGCGTTTTATATTGTAGGCCTGTAAATCTTAACAATAACACACTTAAATCTGTCCAAACAAGAGTCTAGTAGATATCCCGGGTATGATAAAGTTTGAAACACAAAAACATAAATTTTAATATAATAAATAAAAATAAATAATTAAAAAAATAAAATAAAAAAATAATAATAAAATAAATTTCCCCACGATTCACTATCGCTCAATTCTGCAAGTGTTCTAATTTACTATCGCTGTTTTCTAGCTGGTCTAAAGCCACTTTTGACGTAAAGGGACACTTTTTGGTTGCTATGGACAATCTCCAGTTTCCAGGCAGAAGGAACAGTATATCTGTAAGATTACAGTACTGTATGTGTTATGATTTTTACATTTTTTTGAATTTGCCGCCAGGCTCCGCCCCGTGCGTCGCGACGCTCGCAGGGAACGGAGCCTGGCACAGAGAGGCTTCGGGAGGAGGACGGAGCCCTGGGACACTGCGGGGGACATCGCAGGAACCCGGGGACAAGGTAAGTGTACCGCTCCAGGATCCTGCAATGTAATCCCGAGTGTGGCTCGGGGTTACCGCTAATGGTGCTGAATTTTAACCCCGAGCCACACTCGGGAAAACCGCCAGGGAGGCTACACCAAAAGAAGCGCAAAAAAAACCCTATAAAGTGTGGTACATTTTCTCCAACAGGGAAAAAATATTCTTGAAATATATATAACCACTTGCTTACTGGGCACTTATACCTCCTTCCTAGGCCAATTTTCAGCTTTGAGGGTTGTCGCACTTTGAATGACATTTGCACGTTCATGCAACAGTGGACTCATATAAAATGATCATTTATCCACCACTGGGCTTTTTATTTTTTGCTAAACAAAGGAAAAAAGATGGAACATTTTGAAAAAAAACCTTTATTTTTTAGTTTCTGTTATAAAATTTTGCAAATCAGTAATTTGTCTCCTTCGCTGATATGCACTGATGAGGCTGCACTGGTAGGCACTGATAGGCGGCACTCATAGGCACTGATAGGTGGCACTTATGGGGACTGATGAGGCGGCATGGATAGGTGGCACTGATGGGCACTGATAGGTGGCACTGATGGGCATTGATAGACGTCACTAATTGGCACGCTGTGACAACACATGGGGAAAGTACTGCCAATAACTGGTAAGTCTGTGTACACCATCATCAGCTGTGATTGGACACAGCTGATCATGTAGTAAAGGGCTGCTGTGATTGGCCCTGTACCATGAGCTATGATCGACTGTGATCAAAGGACACAGCGATTACAGAGCAAGCCGGATGCACTCCCCAGGGGGCATGCGAGGGGCATTGTTTTGGGAGGGTTTCCATCAGAGCCGGGCTGTAGCCGTCTTTCAGCTATAGCGCAGTAAGGAAATGGTTAAACAAGGTGATCATAACAGCCTTAAAACAAGCTCAATCAGCTTATATTTCATCTTCCCTGTTTTTTCCCCACCCCCTGCCCCCATTAGAAACTAATTACATTTTCAAATAAAACCTTTCTATTTTCATTACATTCATTTAAACCAAGTGATATCATCAATGGGTCTCTGGGTTTCTCCATACATGGCAGATGAAAGGGGCTGGCAGGGTATGTACATGCTTCCTAAAAACATCACAGCACCCGGGCTGACGTCACAAGGGGCGGCCTCTCCGGGTGATGTCATCGTATGGCCAGGCCCCATGACTACAGAAGAGCGGCTTTTTTTTTATACGGGTAACCAGCGGTGAGGAAGAAGCAGCGGGAGAAGATAGGACAAGAAGACAGCTCGGGGAGAAGACAGCACCGGGAAGAGACAGCAGCGGGAGAAGATGGCTCGGGGAGAGATAGCTGGAGAAGATTGCACCAGGAGAAGATGGCACTGGGAGAGACAGAGGCAGGAGAAGATGGCACCGGGAGAGGATGACAGCGGGAGAAACGGCAGCGGGACAAGACGGCTCAGAGCTATTTTTTAAATAAAGGACTTGTCAAAAACCAGCTCTTGTTTTTTTTTACATGTCACATGTTTTTGGGGTGAATGGGTAGGGGTACGATGTACCCGATACCCATTCACATAGTGAATGGGATCTAGGGGACCCTTCTTAAAGGGGGCTTCCAGATTTGGATAAGCCCCCCGCCCGCAGACGCCAACAACCACCGGCCAGGGTTGTTGGGACTAAGCCCTTGTTCCAGAGCCCCCCCAAAGCACCCATCCCCCCCATGTTGTGGGCATGCGGCCTGGTATGGTTCAGGAGGGGGAAGGGGCGCTCGCTCTTCCCCTCCCTTTCCTGACCTGCCAGGCTGCATGCTCGGATAAGGGTTCGGTATGGATTTTGGGGGGGCCCCACGCCATGTTTTTAAAAATGTTGGCGTGGGGGGGGGGGTTGGTCCCCTCTGAATCCATACTAGACCTGAAGGGCCTGGTATGGACCTGGGGGGCACTCCTTTTTTTGAAAATTTTTTTTTTTTTTGCTGGCTATTTTTTTTCCTTTACATTCAGCTGTCAGCTGATGACTCATTGGTTGTTAAGGATGCAGAGGCCGGCTTCCTTGCCCCCTTCTTAGCAACCAGCTATATACAGTGTGTTTACAGTGTGCTTAAAGAGAAAAAAAAATGTAAAATGCAAAATGCATGAAAACTGCATGCAAAAATGCATAAAAAACAAGGGTATAAAAATGCAAAACGCACTGAAAAACATGCCTGAAAAACGCATCAAGTGCAGCCACAATGATGTGAACCTAGACGTAAGGAGTTTGTTTAGCTCTTCCAAGCTTGTGCCTAGGGACTACAGAATAATTAGTTCCTATGTTGTGGATAACAGACTAGGGGGAAGGCTTGGGTAGTTTAACAAAAAACAACTAGGAAGGTTGACACCATTTAATTCAAAAGAATGCTGTTTTGTCAGTCCATACCAGGACTTAGAGCATTCCTGGCAGATCAACTGAACATTTTCCATATTTTCGTGGAATCTAGAAGATAAAACATGTAGAAATGTGCAAGTATTGCAGAGTATGTACTGAAAAATGTTTTTTTTTTTTTTTTGGCCCTGACATACACAACTCACACATTAACCATTAACCAAATGCAAAGTCTAAATATACTACAACCACAGCCACGCTTTTGTATAAGTTTCTGCTTATTTCCTCATCAAAAGAAAGAAGATGTGTTTGACAGCTTTTGTCATTTTTTAGTCAATGCTGGTTATTGCTTTATGGCTTTATTTTCTAGCAGGTGCTTTTTTTATGATCTATATCAATACCACAAACATCTTCCCTAAAATTGATGTTAGATTTAAGCTGGCCATAGATCGAAATTCGGCAGGTTAGGCAAAGACCAGCCAAATATCGATCCATCTATGCCCATACTTCCTTGATAGATGTCAATCTAATGATCATCTTATGTCTAATGAAACATTTGATCAGCGGCTACAGCATTGATGAGTGTATTCTGACAGTGCAGGAGTCCCCGCTGTCGGAATACAATAGCACACCAGGAAGGATTCCTCCAACAGATTCTGGCAGATCAAAAAAAACAAAACAAATCATCTACTTTATGGCAAGCCTTACAAGGTCTGTAATTATTTGGTGATGGTATTTGCTTTTGCAGTAATCCATTTGAAAATAGTCAGCAAATAGCCTTTTTGAAGCCTAGATGCCCTTGCCAACTTTAACAGCATTAGTGTGCTTCAAGTAACTTGACAATAAATCTATGAATAACTTGTCTTCATAAATTTGTTTACATTGTTTTAAGGACATATAAAACTTATATTCCAATAAATACTATTCCTAGATTTTTTAATATGGGCTAACAAATGGCCAAAAATGTAAAAACAAAAAGTTTTTGTTCCAAACTTTTCTTGCAGGGGAGACCAAAAGCTGCTATCTGACAAGTTAATGAATTAAAGCCTCGTACACACGATCGGATTTTCCGACGGGAATTGTGTGATGACAGACTGCGGACAAATGTTGGATGGCAGGCTTATAAATTTTCTGCGGACGAATGTCTGTTGTCGGATTTTCCGTGCATGTGTACACAAGTCTGTCAGACAAAAGTCCAAAGTACAAACACGCATGCTTGGAAGCAAGGACGAGCCAGAAGCGGTCGGTCTTGTAAACTTGCGTTTGTAATGGAGAATTAACATTGGTGATGCGGCAAATTATGAAATCTCAAAATGCAGCGCACATTCTCTTCTTCTTTAATGGAATAATAATGAAACTGCTTTGCTGGTGATACTGATGGAGTTCTGCCAAACATATTTTAAAAGGCTTTTATTTTTTAGTGATATCATGAATAACATTTTTATGCTTGTTATCCCATAGGTTATAAGATCAAAGATACAACTATGTTGGTGTCCCTTGTCAATTTTACACTGTATTTTTTTAAATGTAACTGCCTACTCCCAAATTATTATTAAGTATTATTCTCCACTATTTTTTTATTGTGCATTAAAAAAAGAAAACAAATAAAATTAGACATGCTATCTGCCAATAGAACTTAACCAAAAAGTGCATTCTATGCATCCAAAAATATAGAAAATATAACAAACCAAATCATTATTATTCAACCAAAAAATAAAATAAAAGCCTCATGCTTGTGTCCTGCTTCTTAATATAGGGGGTCAACAATGCCAAGAGTAGGTGAAAGCAGGGGTCCGTTATCCGGAGATAATTCCAAAAATCATCCGGATTATTCTCCTGGAGCTCCCGCAGCAAAGGCATATGACATAATTGGTCACGATTAATAAAGCAACCAACTTTTGGTCCAAGAAAGTTTTTTTTTAATTTGTCTTATTCTCTCTACATTTCATTCATTTTAAATTTTGCATACCTGCTTTACTCTGCAACTTTTGTTGCATTATTAGTTATTTTTAAATTATGAAAATCTTTCTTTAGTTTTATATTTTGTAAGTGCCCTGCTCTTTTTGTTTAGAGGTAGGTCACATAGATTTTGTATTATTGAAACACTCTTATTTATATTCTGTTTATTGTGTAAACACTATTTTATACTTTTCTATGTTTTGGGCAGCCTTCAGCATTGGGAAATAACTTTTCAAGTGGAAAAAAAGCCTGACTATACCAATTTTTAAAAATGTTCCCTCCCACCTCCCCCTACCTATCCAGCCTAACCTTTATAAAAAAGATCTGTGTACTCACTTATTTTCAATCCGCTGTGGTCCAGGCATTTGATCCTGCGTAAGTAAGTGAGCGCTCAACAATGACTGTGAATTCCAGGAGCTGTAACGTCGCCCATAGGCTCCCATGGCCCAGAGGTTGTCGGCACTCCCTCCTCTGCAGCAGCAGCTCACTGACATAGGGAAGCAGGAGCTGCAGGGTGACATGAGGGGAGGGAATATTTTCAAGAATAGTTATAGTTAGGCTTTTCTTCCACTTTAAAATTCCTTGATTTTGTCTTACAAGTATGTGCTTGTTGATTACATGTTGGGTCATGTTATGGTAATAGTCACTACCCAAACTTTTAATATACATTTTTATACTTTGTTTTGCAAACTAGGTGCAACCAAGCTTGGTAGAAACATTATACAGATACAGAGCAGACTTGGAAAGCATATTCAATATAATTGACAAGGATCACTCAGGTAAACTGATATCTTGTAGTAAGCATATCCATTAAATGTTTCATGTTTCTTGGAAATATAAAGATAATAGGATACTCACCCAAACCCTTTTATAAGAAAGCATTTTAATGGTGTAACTTATTGTCAGTGTTGTGCACAAAAGCACCTCCTAGTATTATTTTGCAGGGAAATATATATATCAGATATAGACAAGGAATTTTGTACCACCTTCCATGCCATACGGACCCAAATCTTTGGTGTCTGAATTGTACACTGGAATCTCTAGGGCAGTGCTTTTTTGAGTCACGGACCCTTTTAGGAATCTGATGAAAGCTATGGCTATGGAGCTACCCTCCCCAGAAATATTCACATAAACACAACTTTGCATACAATGAATATATTACCTTTATTTTATTGAAATTGAATTAGCCCATACAAAAATGACATACAAAAAGTTTTGAATAAATGTAAACGGTCTTCAAAAATTCACTTGACTTAAATTCTGCTCAAATTTACAACTACTACTAGAAAATGATGATTAGCACTTGCTATTATGAAGTGACACAAGATGGCGGTTGTGTAGAGAATAATGATATCAATTTAAATGGTAAACATGGGTCAAGAGATGATTAGCGGTCAGTGCTATTTGCAGTGATAGGATGTGTTTTCTTTCATTTCTTTCAATGGGGAAAAAGGGGGAGGGCTGTGTAGTGAAGGTTAATGATATTTTTTATCTGACCCTCATGGACAGGGGAGCAGACATTCTAAACATCTGGAAGTGTTAAATACATGCAGTGTTTAGGGAGCAGCAAAGTGGTGGTGTTCCAACACATGGGTCACCAGAACGCTAAGTATATTCCTTATTTTTTAAAGGTATGTTTCTGGATGTAAGTTACCCTTTGCTAACAGTAACACTTTAGAATGGTTGTAAAGATATCATTATTTTTTTTCTTAAAATAATATACATGTTATACGTACCTGCTCTACGCAATGGTCTTACACAGAGTGGCCCCAAACCTCCTCTTCTGAGGTCCCACACCAGCGCTTTCTGATCCTCCTCTTTTCTGAGGGTCCCCAAAGCAAGCCGCTTGCTGTGGGAGCACTCATGTGGGCTTGTTCCCAAGACAGGCTTTGTGTGTTCATAGAAACACACAGCGTGCTGAAAATGGGCACAGCATTGGATAGAAAGAGGAGCCAGGTAGGTATTTAAGGGGAGTGCTGGAGGGAGGTGATCATAGAAGGTTTTTTTACCTTAATGCAAAGAATGCATTAAGGTAAAAAAACTCATGCCTTTAGAACCACTTCAAATAAACTGAGCATTTAGTCAATCAGTTAATTAATCATGAAGTGAAGTGTTTTTCTTCATGCACCCTTTATATCCCATACCTTCATGAAATTGTGTTTTTATGTCCTATTTAGGCCTTATTTCCATTGAGGAATTCCGTCAAACGTGGAAACTTTTTAGCTCTCATCTTCATATCAGTATAGATGATGCGACCATTGATGACTTGGCCCACAGCATAGACTCAAACAAAGATGGTAGCATTGACTTTAATGAGTTTTTGGAAGCGTTCCGTGTGGTTCATAAATTTGAAAGGCAGGATAGCAAGAAAAGATGAAAGATTTCAGTATGCCTCGTGGGGCATGGTGAAGAAATATCTCACAACAAGAAGATTGTGGTTGTTCCTCTGAACCTTACAGTTGGTGTTCTTCTTGGAGAAAGTCATGGTGCCAACTGTCAATGAAATACAGAGTGGCCTTCCAGAGGAGAAGCAAAAGTTTCCTGACAATGGATCAACAGGCAGTGGAGTAAACTTTGTGGATTTTCTCTGGTTTTATCCATACAGACCAACTAAGTAACGATTCTGATATGTTGATATATTTTGACATGGATAACTGCAAAGGTTCTGTGGCATGTTGGAGATGTACATGATATACAGGAAATTCTGTATGAAATGGATATCAATGATGGCATTCAGATACAATTTATCATTACTATATACTGTATATATACAGTGCTTTCTTAGAAAAGATGAAGTGTGGTTCTAGCCTAATTATTTTCAACAAATAGTTCACACACATGTTTTAATAACATTTCTTGAATATAATTTTAAATAATTTACAGCATGCTTACTAAACAAAGCTACAAATGTAATATATGTTACAGCGTATATCAGAATACTTAAAGAGTAGCTGCATCCGAGTGGATGCAGCGACTATTTGGACAGAAATGATCTGTCGGATGGAAGGAGGGTGGGTAGCGGCAGGGCCTGTGTATCATGAATAAGTCAGTGTATCATGAATCTGCTGAAATTCCCATAGTGTATGGCCAGCTTTAGGCCTCACATAATATATGCATGGCTTTTCCTTATGTTGGTAAAACGATTATAGCTATGTAGTTCTGAATTCATTTTCAGGGCAAAGAATATCTCCTTTGTATGATACCCTTATTTCTTCTAAAAGTTGAGCTTTTCCTAGTCCCCCGCCACCTCCTGATCACCCTTTTGGTCAGTAATGCTGCCTACCCTACTAAAGGACCACAAGAAAGGTTCAAGAGGTCAGAGGAGCCAAGCTCAACTGTTATGCCCTGTACACACCATTGGACTTTCTGCCAACAAAACCGTGGATTTTTGTTTGAAGGTTGTTGCATCAAACTTGTCTTGCATACACACGGTCACACAAATGTTGGCCAACAATTACGAACGTGGGAACACGGTGATGTACAAGACGTATGACGAGCTGAGAAAAAGGAGGTTCAATAGCCAGTGCGGCTCCTTCTGCTTGATTCCGAGCATGCATGAACTTTTGTGTTACGGACTTGTGTACACACAATCAGACTTTCCGACAACAAAGTTTTGTTGGTGGAAAATTTGAGAACCTGCTAGCAAACAATTGTTGGCGGAAAGTCTGACAGCAAATGCTCGATGGAGCATACACACGGTCGGACTTTCCGACAACAAGCTCACGTCCAACATTTCCCGTCGGAAAATCCAACTGTACTGTACGTGGCATGACATATAATGTGTGATTATATTTAGCTGCTGATGTACACCTCTGGATATACTTACTTGTCTTCACATGCAGATTTCACTAAAAGGCAACCTAGATTTGTCACTGGTTTACTATAAAGTGCATCTAAACCCCCAAGAAACTACATTTTTTATATACAGCAGCTTACCAGTCCTTAGATGTTACTTCATTTGTTTCTTTTCCCCTTTTCACAGGGGTTTACCCCTTTATTTTCTAGTGTTAATCTTGCAAATATACTTCATGTCCTTTCATGCCTATATTCACTTCTCCAATGTATTTATGGAGCAAGCCATGGTTGTCACTAAGGCTGCTGTCATGATTTCACTACAAAAAGGTCTTCCTCTCTTCATCTCCATTACATGGGGAGGGGAATTGGTAGACTACAGAAAATCTTGTAAGGAAGATATTATTTCTAGTTTTAGTTCGGCTCACAGGAAGTGACAAGGACACTGCCTTTCTGTCAACAGGTATGTTCTTTATTTTCTGAAAATGTTCTTATCCTGTAAAAAGAAAACAAACTCAACCACCACCCACCGCCTTTGAGAACCCGTAAGCTGCAATATATAAAATTTTCTTCTTGGGACTACATATTCTTTAAAGTGGAATATAAATTTTAAAATAGATGTATTTTCAAGGAAAAATGTTAAAATGTTAATTGTGCCTAAGCAGTGCTCTGAAAAAAAAATACTTTTCTTGTAGACTAGAGCATCCTATAAATATAGCAGAGCACTTCTTGGTATGTAAGGGTTGCCTAGGCACTAAATTTCAATGTTTGGTCAGCTTAAGAAATTGTTGCTGCTAGTCTCATGAGAGTGGAAATGAGACTTAGTAATGCCACTACTGCAGCTCATTGTTGTTCTTGCTGGAGGCTCTGACATTAGGAAGCAAAAGCCCTGTCTTATTAATATTTATTGCCTGCAGACCTTTCACAGGAGTGGGATAAAGTCCATGGGATCCTCCAAAATGCTTAGAAAAGAGGACACTCTTCTCTGGGGGCCATGAGACAGGTCTCTCGGATTATGTGGTTGTAGAGAGTCAGTCAGGATCCCCACTCACAAGTCCTAGAGCAGCTACATCCTCAGACTCAATCCCTTGATAAGTCCAGCATTCAGCCCAGAGGTGCTTTGGGGTCAAGCAACCCCCTGAAGCTCACAGATCTCTCGCTTGTGGGGAAAAAAGATTTCTCCTCAAGGCTTCAGGCTATTTACCACCTCCCACACCACCTTCTGGGAACATCTCCCCTAGGGATTGGCAAGGACACAGTAAATATTCATGCCAGTCATTTGAATTTGCCACCCTAAGCTCTGGAAGCCTCTCCCAGATGCAGGGGGAAACAATCAAACTCCCAACCTGTGAAACCATGAGCAGACCAAGGCAAATTATAACTGCTCTTCTGATTACAAACCAAGCCAAAAACAAAAGTTACATAGCATCCTATACTAGGAGGGTGCTACATCAGTAATGGTAAAAGATCAGCTTGCTGGGAGACCACTGGCAACGCTGGTGACCAGTCTTTTTTATTTTTTATAGATGCTTATGTTAAGGGATATTTTTTAATAAGAATTTCAAATAAAGTAAGTGTAGAGCACAATTAACAAGGTAGAGCACAGTAACTAACTTGGAAACCAATCTAAACACATATTTTCCTAATTGGTCTTTTCATCAGATCTAAATTCATCTTTAAGTACACTGATTTCCTTCATTTGTTCGAAGCTCATCAGAAAGAAGAAACTTTCTTCCTCTGGCTGTCTTAGATCTCATGATTAGTGATGAGTAAATTCCTCAGTAATGGAATCCACCTTGTCTTATTTGTATTTGATTTATGAAATGCATGGAAATTAGTCATGTATTTTTTTTTAGGGAGAGTCTTGTAACCTCTCAGTTGTGATTACTAACATGAAAATAATGTGTGAACCTACTAGAACATTTACAGATCATAACCATTAAATTGCCTATATTAAATGCATGACTGGTACTGCTGTCATTATTATATACATTTCATTACGTTTAAGTATTTTTTTTTCCTGGGAGTCACCTATTGGATAGTAAGGTATTGTGTATTCCTTGCCTGCTTTTCTAAATAAGCTACAATGTCCTTGACTGATCTTTACATGGATGCTGAAAGGGTTGTTGTTTATATTTTTCATACCCGCAGCATGGAAACATTTTCTATTGTGTCCTATGGTAGAGCTTTTTAGACCTATTCAGAATTTTACTTATTTCATTTATATTGTGCTAACAATTCACACAGTGGTTTACATACTGTATAGTCAATTCAGTCCCTGGCCTCAAAGAGCTTACAATCTAAGGTCTCTATCACACATGCATACATACTAGAGCCAACTTGGACAGGAGCAAGTTAACCAGCATGTCTTTGGACTGCAGGAAGAAGCCCATACACAGGAAGAACTCCACTACCGTACTGCAAACTCCAGATATACAGTATGCTGATCAGAATTCAAACCAGGTACCCCAGTGTAAGGAAGAAGTTCTAACCACTGTACTGCCCAAGTCTGTATAAAGTCAACCATAGATGGGTCAAATTTCATCCAGTTTAGCAGGGACCGGCCAACATTCAATCTATTTATGGGCTGGCTGGTTTTACTGAAGCCGATCCGTTGATCAACTTCAGTACAACCAACCTGTTTCATTTTTTGCATGCGATCACTGCTGGTGGCTTTAGCTGCTGGCAATGATCATTGTACCGCTGCAGGAGGAATTCCCTCATCAACACTGACTGTGTTGATGGGGAAATCAAGCAATTTTCTTTCCTTCCACCTGTGGTGAAGCAAATGATAGTAAATGTTTCCCACTGAAATAAATGTTTATCTGCAATAGTCCTAGAGTTATGCTATGTCTGGTTAGTACAGGTGTAAATTTTGCTTAGCAGGGTTCTACTTTTAGGTTCGGTTCACACCTATGCGAATTGGATGCAGGTTTCTCCCCATCCAATTCGCATAGCAGGAGAATGTGGCTGGCTCTCTATAGAGCCGGTTCACATGTCTCCGGGACGACTGCGGAGCGCACTGCACAGAAATGCTGTGCGTTTTTGCCTTTGTTTCAGGGCCAAATTCAGGCAAAGATTCTGCCCTGATTCATCCCTGAAACGGAGAACAGGGACGGACAGCGTTGCTGTGAGATGCGCCGCCAGTTTAGGTGTGAACCAGGCCTAAATGTTTCTGCTCATAAAAGAGCATGTCTAATGATCCTGCTTTACACTCTGTAGTGGTGGTGAGATTCAACACCTGGGAAAAATAGACTCAGGACCCTGTGTATTTCCCTTTCTATATCGCTTTCCTTTCCTCTTTCTCTCTTTTCTTTTTCTAGTTTGTTGGTTGCTAATTTCCTTTAAGCAACTATTCTTGGACATCATATGGTGCCTTGGATGCTGTCCCTGCGCCCAGCTAAATTTTAATTGGCCCGGTTGGGAACAGTGCCCAATTTCTTGCATTTACGCAGCTAGTTGACAAGCTTTGTTGATTGTTGTTTTCTGTAGTTGATTTGGTCACTGTTACTTATGCATATCTTTTAACGATGCGTCTTTAGACTACTAATTGATTAAGGACTTTAAATGTCTGATATCTCATCTTTTGTTGTTATGCGGAAAAAAATCAATAAAAACTGTTAATTATATATATAAAAAAAGAGTATGTCTAGAATAAAGTTAGAGATTCTAAACCTGAATACTTGTTTGTATATGAACTCATGCCCTTAGGTGTTCTCCAGTTTATTACCAGGCTGTGACCGGTGGGGGAAGGTTACAGCTATTTATCCAGTTATGTAGAACATGCTAGGCAGCTCCACATTTATCCTTGTCAGTTCAAATTCAGACCTGTGATTAGGAAGGAGCAATTTTACTTCAACACAAAAGGTAGCAGCAGCAGGCGACCTGTCTGGTGCAATGAAGTTGTTCTAACTATAATCGGATCTGTTTAGCATAGGACATAGAACTATTCTCAGCAATGACACATCTATAGCCTATACTGAAAACCACAAGACATCTCTGGTCAACTACAACGATGGATGCCAAATATTCACTGGAGATACCCCACTTCTTTCTGTCTATAAATGTCTTCCTGGTGATGTTCAGTAAGTTTTTTCATTTTTGGTTTGTTCCTTTTTAAAACAGGAAAAGTGACTTCTAAAGGGTCAATTGCTAAAACAGCTTGACCATGTGAACCTGCATTACATTGAGACAATATGGACAGCTGAGGGGAATTATTTTTAAAAAGGACAAAGCTCATCACTGAGATTTAGATGCTAGTACAAATTTGCTGGGCTGGAGAAACTTTAGTAAGTTTCTAATCACTATGACATGAATTTCTCAGCCCTACTTGTATCCCAAGTGATATTCACCATATGATCAAAGCTATTATCACGCCTATTAGACCATATGTCATACTTGGTGTATTAAATAGCTTTTTAAAGTCAATAGTGTTTTTTTTCCAGATAACTATTACTTTTCAGTCTAAAAACAAAAATTAAAAGAAAGACTCTGCATTGACATACAGATATTTTCAGAACAGAACATTGCTATTGGCAATATTTATTATCTCAAGCCTTCCTGCTATTTGTGTGTATTTGTATCCAATAAAATTTAAGGAAACTATAGTATTCAAAAAATTGACCAAATTGCACATGCCAATGTATTCAGCTTAATGTGCATTATCAATACTCAATTTTGATGGTCAGGAGAAACTTTAGTAAGTTTCTAATCACTATGAATTGAATTAACATCTCTACTTGTATCCGAAGTGCAGAAGATAGACAGATAGATATATAGCTAGATCCATCGATCAAATATCATCATTAAAGTATGGAACAACAATCACTTAAACTGAAAACCTATGTAAAAAAAAATTTAAGGTAAAAGTGACAATCACAACTCAAAATATGAAAACACTGTTGTCTCTCCTTTATGACTATATTTGAATAGGCTATGAATGACACAACACGTTAGCTTATACAAAGGACTACATAGAACAGAACACATGCTTTATGCCTAGAAAGTGAAGCACTTTAAATTATTTCTCTGCGTAGGTGGCCGGCTGACTGTGTTTCTGACCCAAATGCTATTTGAAATATATTCCTAATATTAGATACTAAAGAGGACCTTAACTCAAAAAACAAAGATTTGATATGTTATAGGGAAAGTTTAGAAATGTTAATTGTGCCTAAGCAGTACCCTGAAAAATATACCTTTTGTCTGGAATTCCTTCTAAAAATAGCAGTGCAGTGCGCTTCATGGTATGTGAGTTTGACTAGGTACTTCGTAGCTGTATACCTGCAGTGTGAGATCTAAGGTACTGCTGCCTCTAACTGCTAATCTCAGGAGATCTGGCATAAGTGTTGGCCATGTCAGTACTATGCTGCACACGGTTCTTCTTGTTGGAGGCTCTAACATGAGGATGCAAAACTCTTCCTCCACATAGATTTCCACCTCCACAGAGACACAGTACAGAGCATAGCATGATAATTCAGTGATGGTGAAAAGATCAGCTGTAAGGATCCCACAGACAATGCTGGTGACTAGTCATTTGCCTTTTTCTGCCATTTTGTAGGCACAGATTACAGAGTTTAATCCCCCTTGAATATGCTGATTGAAATAAATCAGCAATGCTACTGCACATTTACTTGTTAGAAGTGTTTTTGTGAATACCTGCATTATGCCACATACTGAAAAATAAGTATTGGCACAATATTCACAGGGAGCATGTTGAAAGTGACCTTGTGCAGAGCCTTGGGTTTGAGTTCCATCAGGGTAAATAGTGCACTGAGTTTGTATGTTATCCCTTTGTGTGTATGGTCATGGCATTAGACTGAGAGCTTCTTCGGTGAGACTGATGTGTATTAATCTATGCTCTGTGTACATAAATGCTGAAAAAATATGCATCTATATTTTTGCAGATCTCTCTGAAGCTCTGTGTCCTGGACTAGGACAGCTACAAAATGGAACAACCTTCTTTCGTTATGGAGGACTATACACCACTTTTACATGTAATCATGGGCTTAGATTACTTGGACATGTCAGTAACAGCTGTATCAGAGGAAAGTGGATGAAGCCAGTACCTGTTTGTGTAGGTGAGTTACTGTCTTTGAATTAAAGAGAACATAGTGTAAGCTCCATAGTCCTCTGCCAGCAGTATAAATGAGCTTGTGGTGTAAGCTCCATAGCACAGCCATTAGTATAAGAAAGCATATGATGTAAGCTCCATAGCACAGCCATTAGAATAAGAAAGCACATGATGTAAGCTCCAAAGGACAGCCATAAATATTAGTGAGCATATGGTGTAGGCTTCATGGTTAATCCATCATTACATGGTGCAAGCATTATAACATCATCAGTATTAAAGAGCACTCCATAGTACAGCCATCAATATTAGAGCACACACAATGTAAGCTTCATAGCACAGCTATCAGTAAAGTATAGATTAATAGCTACTTGTATCTTAAAAAAATTGATGTACCATTGGAGACAGCAATTTTGCATTACTGCATCGTCTAGATAAACATCATAAATATCAGACACATTGAAGCAAAAGATTGGTACAAAGTTCGTACCAAGTTTTAGAGTATTCAAATGCCATACAACTATTTACAATAGATCACCACCATTGTGTACTTGGTCATAAGGAACTTTATAGGTAAGTGCCCCATCTGCCCCAACTATAACCTCTCTCCCTAGCAGTGTAGCTCTGTCCTGCAGAATATCTCCCCTCTGTAGTACATCTACCCCTGCTATGTGCTGTGTCCCAAGGCCGTATTTTTAATTATCCCCTTTAGCCTCAGAAGGCCTGTGAACTCACAGGGGTGTGAAGAAGGAAATCCTGTGGCGTAGTTGAAAGTTTGGTTTAGGAACCACCCACTAGCTGGCATCTGCATCAACTAATCAAAAGGCTAAATCTACAATATATGTACCAGCACTTGAGAGAAGTCAACTACCCCACTGCAAGCTAACAATTATGTAATGCTAAAACCTCTCAAAGTTATCATACTGTTGTGTAGGGGGCAGTGACAGAAATATAGTATAAGGAAAGGGGACCTAACCAGAAATGTAGTACTGTGATATTACTGCATTCTTTCTCCATTATCTCTCAAATCTGGCAGCAGTTTATGTCATGATTTTCAGCAAATGCTGCTTTAACCATAGGGAAATGGAACTTGCCTCTAAATCACCTGTTTCTCTTACACCCCTTTTCTTTTCCAGCAAATGGATGCCATTTGCCTACTGGTATTTTACATGGAAGTCTTCAAACCAGTCACAACAATGCGGTCATTACTTTCATGTGCAACAAAGGCTACAAGCTATTTGGTTCTTCGTTAATCTATTGCAATGGAAAGAGATGGAACGGCACAATGCCTGTTTGTAGAGGTGAGAGATCTATGCAAAATAAACTCAAATAAACTGTCCCTTGAAAATAAATAGGTCAGTGGTGATCACTTTTCTTGATTTGATGGGCTTAAGTGTGGCCCTCAACATTACCAAAGGACCACACATAAATCTCAATAAATATTCAGTGTCGGAGACAGCAGACACACAACAGGGTATAGTAAAAGACTAATGACATGATACATAATTGTTAGAGACTGCGGATATAATAAAAGAGATGGTCAGAGACTGAAGACATGGTGCAAAAGATGGTAAGAGACTGTGGACATAGTACAGGAGATGGTCAGAGACTACAGATACAGAGATATGATACAGAGGATAGCCAGAGACCATGGACATGGTACAGAGACTGTAGACATAGTACAAGAGATGGTCAAAGACTGTAGACATAATACAAGAGATGGTCAGAAACTGAAGTCATAATACAAGAGATGGTCAGAGACCACAGACATGATACAGGAGATGGTCAGAGACTGTGGACATGTCACAGGAGACTGTAAACATGGTAAAAGAGACAAGTTGCAAATTGGGCACCAGGAATATAGGATGTGGTGTGCGTTTCTACATATGTCATAACTACAAATATATATCTATAGATATATATATCTGTCTATATATCTATCTATAGATATCGATATCTATATATATATATATATATATATATCTATATATATATATATATATATATATATATATATATATATATATATATATATATAAAAATAGATATATACAGTATCTCACAAAAGTAAGTACACCCCTCACATTTTTGTAAATATTTTATTATATCTTTTCATGTGACAACACTGAAGAAATTACACTTTGCTACAATGTAAAGTAGTGAATGTACAGCTTGTATAACAGTGTAAATTTGCTGTCCCCTCAAAATAACTCAACACACAGCCGTTAATGTCTAAACCGCTGGCAACAAAAGTGAGTACACTCCTAAGTGAAAATGTCCAAATTGGGCCCAAAGTGTCAATATTTTGTGTGGCCACCATTATTTTCCAACACTGCCTTATCCCTCTTGGGCATGTAGTTCACCAGAGCTTCACAGGTTGCCACTGGAGTCCTCTTCCACTCCTCAATTACGACATCACAGAGCTGGTGAATGTTAGAGACCTTGCGCTCCTCCAACTTCCATTTGAGAATGCCCCAGAGATGCTCAATAGGGTTTAGGTCTGGAGATATGCTTGGCTAGTCCATCACCTTTCCGCTCAGTTTCTTTAGCAAGGCAGTGTTCGTCTTAGAGGTGTGTTTGGGATCGTTATCATGTTGGAATACTGCCCTGCGGCCCAGTCTCCAAAGGGAGGGGATCATGCTCTGCTTCAGTATGTCACAGTACGTTGCCATTCATGGTTTCCTCAATGAAATGTAGCTCCCCAGTGCCGGCAGCACTCATGCAGCCCCAGACCATGACACTCCCACCACCATGCTTGACTGTAGGTAAGACACGCTTGTCTTTGTACTCCTGGTTGCCACCACACATACTTGACATCATCTAAACAAAATAAGTTTATTTTGGTCTCATCAGACCACAGGACATGGTTCCAGTAATCCATGTCCTTAGTCTGCTTGTCTTCAGCAAACTGTTTACAGACTTTCTTGTGCATCATCTTTAGAAGAGACTTCCTTCTGGGATGACAGCCATGCAGACCAATTAGATGCAGTGTGCAGCGAATGGTCTGAGCACTGACAGGCTGACCCCCTACCCCTTTAACCTCTGCAGCAATGCTGGCAGCACTCATACGTCTATTTCCCAAAGACAACCTCTGGATATAACACTGAGCATGTGCACTCAACTTCTTTGGTTGACCATGGTGAGGCCTGTTCTGAGTGGAACCTGTCCTGTTAAACCGCTGTATGGTCTTGGCCACTGTGCTGCAGCTCAGTTTCAGGTTCTTGGCAATCTTCTTATAGTCTAGGCCATCTTTATGTAGAGCAACAATTCTTTTTTTTCAGATCCTCAGAGAGTTCTTTACCATGAGGTGCCATGTTGAACTTCCAGTGACCAGTATGACAGAGTGTGAGCGATAACACCAAATTTAAGCCACCTGCTCCCCATTTATACCTGAGACTTTGTAACACTAATGAGTCACATGACACAGGGAGGGAAAATGGCTAATTGAGCCCAATTTGGACATTTTCACTTAGGGCTGTACTAACTTTTGTTGCCAGCGGTTTAGACTGTGTGTTGAGTTATTATGAGGGGACAGCAAATATACACTGTTATACAAGCTGTACAGTCACTATTTTACATTGTAGCAAAGTGTCATTTCTTCAGTGTTGTCACATGAAAAGATATAATAAAATATTTACAAAAATTTGAGGGGTGTACTTACTTTTGTGAGATACTGTATATATTTTAAAGGTAGTTAAGTGTATAAAACATTACAACAGAGTTCAACATTAACAGGAATAAAATAGGGATTAGTTACTAACAATGAGCATATATTTAAAGTGGAAGTAAAGGCAAAACCTAACTAACTCTAAGCCTACTCTCAGCCACATTCTAAGCCTAAATTATCTAGCCCTGTAAGGAAAAAAAAATCGCTATACTTACCTGTTCTGCAGATGCTCTGTTCCAGTCTCAGGCTGAGCTGTCAGTGGCAACTTCAGCATGTAGGAGTGCACAGAAGAGGCAGCCGACAATGAAAGACCCATAGTAACTCTAATGCCTCGTACACACAGACTTTCCGACAAGAAAACCGTGGAATTTTGTTTGAAGGGTGTTGGCTCAAACCTGTCTTGCATACACACGATCACACAAATGTTGGCCAACAATTACGAACGTACTGACGTACTAGACGTACTATGTGGTTTCTCAACTCTTTAGCGCCACACTTTGGGCTCCTTCTGCTAATTTTGCATTAGTAGAAGTTTGGTGAGTGTTGATTTGTGCTTTTGAGTTCGTTTCTGAATGGTCGTTCGTCATCCAGTACGTGCGATAATGTGAACGTTAGTACACAGCTTTCTAGAGCTGATCACGACAGTCCATACAAAATTATCCGATGGGACAAGCACGAGAATCTTACCTGTACGATACCAGATTATATGATTTTGTCTGAAAATACAATACAAATAAACTACAACACATGACATCACTTCTGAGTTTTGAATCTGTCATACGAGAATTTTCGTCACTTTAGTAACCTCTTCAATTTCTACTTGCGACTAGCAAGCAAAAAAAGTCGGGCGATCTGTCGTCCGATTTTCGGATCGTGTGTACAGGGCATTACTTCAGCTTGTTCAATTAAACTTTGACAATAAAACCTGGAAGGTGATTGTTTTCTATGCAGAGCTGCACCAGATTATGCACTCTCTAGTTTTAGTAAATGAACCCCTGTGAGATATGATTTATCTCAAGGGAAACAACAGTAACTGGAGGAAATGTATGTAGCTCGCATTGGATATTTCTGGCAGATTGTGCGTAATATGATTGTTGAATTTTGATTTAGGGTGTCTATAGAGATCATAAATTACCAAGTGAAATTCCACTCTTATGCCCCGTACACACGATAGGATTTTCCGATGGAAAATGTGTGATAGGACCTTGTTGTCGGAAATTCCGACCGTGTGTATGCTCCATCACACATTTTCCATAGGAATTTCTGACACACAAAATTTGAGAGCTTGCTATAAAAATTTCCGACAACAAAATTCTGATTGTGTGCACACAATTCCGACGCACAAAGTGCCACGCATGCTCGGAATCAAGCAGAAGAGCAGCACTGGCTATTGAATTTAATTTTTCTCGGCTCGTCGTACGTGTTGTATGTCACCGCGTTCTTGACGTTCGGAATTTCCGACCAACTTTGTGTGACCGTGTGTATGCAAGACAAGTTTGAGCCAACATCTGCCGGAAAAAATCCCATGGATTTTGTTATCGGAAAATTCTATCGTGTGTACAGGGCATTAGTCCAATTGGATTCAGATGGCAGCTATCCTGAGATTCTTTATTGAGGCTCTTCATCCACTGCCAAAAGGCACCGGCAACTGGGTCGTGGGAAGTGTTGAGTTATTTGTATTGTTAATGTACATTGGGTCATGGGATGCATGCATGTTACTGGAGTATTGTCATTTGTTAACTAATCTGACCTGTGCTATGCTGATTGACAAATGTATTTGTGACTGTTATGCCTTGTAAACACGATCGGATTGTTGGCCAACAAAACCATGGAATTTTGTCCGAAGGGTGTTGGCTCAAACTTGTCTTGCATACACACGGTCACACAAATGTTGGCCAACAATTACGAACGTAGTGATGTACTACGTGGTTTTTCAGCTCTTTAGCGCCACCCTTTGGGCTCCTTCTGCTAATTTCATGTTAGTAGAAGCTTGGTGAGTGTTGATTCAAGCTTTTCTTTTCATGTTTTTCATTTAGCGCTTTTCAGTTTGCCCTTTTCATTTCATGCTTTTCAGTTAGTTTCTGAACGGCCGTTTCGTCAACCAGCCATGTTGCGGAATCGGAGGAGATAACATGTTATTTATTATTGGCCTTGGAGTTATTGCTTTGACATTATTTTTTTGGTTGACCAATGATTTGATTTGGTATACTTTCTTTATTTTTGGATGCATAGAATGCACTTTTTGGTTAAGTTCTATTAGCAGATAGCATGTCTAATTTTATTTGTTTTATTTTTTTAACGCACAATAAAAAAATGATGGAGAATAATACATGGCTATGTGTTTTACTTCAAATGACAGTTTGGGAGTAGGCAGTTACATTTTAAAAAATACAATGTAAAATTGACAAGGGACAGCAACATAGTTAGATCATAGTTTGATCTTAAAAACTACGGAATATTATTCTTGATATCACTAAAAAAAAAAAAAGCCTTTGAAAATTTGTTTGCAATAACTCCATCAGTATCACCAACAAAGCAGCTTCATTATTATCCCATTAAAGAAGAGAATTGTGCGCTGCATTTGGAGATTTCATAATTTGCCATGTCACAAATGTTAATTCTCCATTACAAATGCTAGTTTACAAGACTGACGGCTTCTGCTTCCGAGCATGCGTGTTTGTACTTTGGACTTTTGTCTGACGAACTTGTGTACACACGATCGGAAAGTCCGACAACACACATTTGTTGCCGGAAAATTTGAGAGCGTGCTAGCCAACATTTGTTGGCGGAAAGTCCGACAAAAAATGTCCGATGGATCATACACACGGTTGGACTTACCGCCAACAAGCTCACATGCAACATTTCCCGTTGGAAAATCCGATCGTGTGTACGCGGCATGAGGGTGACGTCACTTCCCAGGCATTTCCCAGCCATTGTCATCTTTTCTTGCATGCAGCAGCCACCCCTGGAGACCAGACCGGAGCGGCTGAAGAACAGGTAAGTATAGTGATTTTTTTCTTTACAGGGCTAGATAGATTAGACTTAAATTTTGGCTGAGAGTAGGTTTACAGTTAGTTAGGTTTTCCCTTTACTTCCACTTTAAGTCTGACATTAAGTATGTAGCTTAGATAATGCTTGCGTCATGCTCGAACATCTCTTATACTTCCGACCACATCTCCAAAATAAAATTCTTATTTGACAACAATTGAATTGACAGTTTTTTTGTAGTCTTTGTCCACTTCAAGCACTCAGTTGGGTTCATAGAAATCTAAAAACAGCATCTTACACTTAAACCTACTGAGTTCCTAAAGTGTATACAGACTAGAGTGAAACTATTCCTTCAGTAAATTATCTTCACTGTTGCCTAGGTAAAACATTCAAATGAGCCCTTTTATAGATCAGGCACACAAAATGTTTATTTTTATATTTATTCTTTTGTAGCTAATCACTTAATTGCTTCTGCCGTTTTAGATTCTGACATGATGAGTTCCAGTCAAAGAAAAACAATTGCACAAATGAGCAGCTCAGTGATCATGAGGCACTTATCACTTTCAGGAAAGTCATCAGAGGATCTTTACAGAATCTTTTATAACACTACACAAAATGAACCTGATAACTATCACAGTGATATAAGTTCTAGAAGTGACTCCACAACCATAATTAGGATTAAGCCTATCCAGGACAAAAAGAGTTCCTACCAACACAAAGAACTGTTGACGTTTTGGGAAAATCAAAGTTCACTACATCTGACACCTGGAGACAAACTACAGTCAACAAATAAATCCAGTGTTGGAGAACGCTACTCTTCAATATTTTCATCTATACTAGAGTCACGTACAGAATCGCCTAAGATAAATGTCACCAACTGGTATAACTTATCAAACCTGGTACAAACTGAAAGACAAACAACAAAATGGACAGAAAATAAAACATTAAAAATGGTAACCATCCCATTTTCAACAACATTAAATAATTACACACTAAGATCTTTGGTTCCCAAGGAGCATTATCCAAATACTGAAAATGATGTATCGTCTAAGAATGTTTTTACAAGCTTATTTATTGGTCCCTTATCTCACCTGAGAACAACTCCATCCAAGGTAGAAGGAACAACTCGATGGACACAGCCTGGGGAGGTCTTTACCAATATTAATCACACACTTCAGTCGCATTCAGTAAGTATCCAGTCTTCCATTTTACATTTACTACGTTCACTTGTTGAATCAGTTATACCAGAAGGCACCACAAATAAATCTTCTATGTTAAGGTCAACATATGGGTCACCAAAACATCTCACCACCAGTGCAAATCTAAAATACATTACAAACCATTCTGAATATGTCAACATTGAGGAGAAACCAACTGCTACTATCCCATCAATAACTCTAACAAATATTACAGCCATCAAATATACTCAAATGTTACCTGTATCTTTTCACCAACAACTAACACAAGGTTCAATTTCTCAGACTAACAGTACCACACATGACAAACAGTATAAATACAATAAAGCTGTTTATGAAGTTACTGCTAAGCTGCCAACACAAAGCTTGCTTTTAGCAAAAATGCCCAGCAAAACCATTCATAGTACTGAGGAGATAACTGTAACCACGCCAAGAGTCACATCTACCACACATATTCCACATACAACTAAAGCCAATAGAAATCAATTACACCATGGTGCTCTCAAGAATGCTTTGAAGAGAAGAGTGCGGTGCTTTTATCCTCCAGTACCTACTTATGGAACTTTCCGGTTTCTTACTTTGAAGGATCCTCTCCCAAACCAGTATCAATACTACATTCAGTACTACTGTTATCCAGGATATACTATGACCCAAGGTGATGTGTATAGCTTCTGCATGGAGAATGGAACTTGGAGTGGAGCTACACCAATCTGTGAAGACCTTTAGAGAATATATAATGTACAAACACATGCATTTTTTTACAATTGTAAAAAGCAATAATTAGTAAAATAAAATTTTGGTTATTATATATTATTTGTGTCTACGCTCATTTCTCAACAGCTGCACTTTATTGTCAAAAGGAAGACTCTCCTTCTCCTTGGCCTTCTTGTCCAACATCAGGTGTCTGACCTCACAAATGCGCTTCTGGAAGAATGGTCAAACATTCCTGTAGACACACTCCTAAACCTTGTGGACAGCCTTCCCAGAAGAGTTGAAGCTGTTATAGCTGCAAAGGGTGGGCCAACTCAATATCAATAAGACTGGGGTGCCATTAAAGTTCATGTGCCTGTAAAGGCAGGTGTCCCAATACTTTTGACAATAGAGTGTATCTATGAAAGTAACCATGGTTGTCACATAGGCCTGACTTCAAACACGTGTGCCTTTGTTCATCACTATTACATGGTTAATTGATGGGACATGGTGGAAAATAGGGACATCATGGTAGATTACTCTAAGTGACAAGGACACTTCTTTTCTGACATAATCCACAGGTTTGTGCTGTGCTTGCTAAAATTGTTCTTGAAAACGAAAAGAAATTAATTCAGCTACCACATCTAAGGACTGGTAAGATGCAATATAGTACATTTGTTGTTTTTAGGTTTAAATATGCTTTAAAGTGTCTGTTACCCAAACACTTCATATTCCTGATATGAGTCTGTTGTACCATGTACTTATGTTAAAAAGTATGCTTATAGCTATGCATTACTTCTTTTGTGTGAAATACATGGCGAACCAGGCAGTCCCCCTGTTTTCCTATTTCAAACTGACTACGGAAGCACGTCCATCCCAGTGTGATCAATTTGCCAGTCGTCTAATGGTCAGACTTGTGCTGCCCCTCCTGCACAGCTCTTCACTTGGAAGATTAGTGTACTGATCATAGGTGTGCACAGGGGGTGTGCCAGGTGTGCCTGGGCACACCCTAATCACCCCCCGTCTGGCATAGCTTCCTCCTGCTGCTTGGGCCCATGTCATTTACTGGCCACTTCCTTTTCTGAATGAGCACAGTGAATGATTGGCACTGTGACTACTAAGCTTCAGTTTGTGAATGAACAGGAAGCCGCTCAGCACAGAGCACTTCCCATTCATTCACTGTCCAGTGCAGCTGAGGCTGCAGAGAAAGGGACTGGAGAACCTCTGTCCTCAGCCCCTTTCTCTGTCGCAAAAGTGAGACATCAGGGGTCTGTTTAGACCACTGATATTTCACCAGAGCAACCCCCCAGTGGGGCTCCTAAAAGAATTTTAAATAAAAAGTACTTTAAAAAAATAATAAATAAAAACTACTGACACTGCCCAACGGACACCAATCTCTGCCCTACTGACACCGTCCACGTTTTTATATATATATATATATATATATATATATATATATATATATATATACACACACACACACACACACGTTTTGCGGTGCACACCCTAATGTAATAGTCTGCGCACACCAATGGTACTGATGAATATATGCCTTTGCTGACATGCCCCTCTGCTGTCTCCACCCCCACCTCTCACATGTCTAAATGCAGCTGAGAACAAAAGGTCATGTCATAGTCCAATGCCCCGTACACACGATCGGACTTTCTGACAACAAAACCATGGATTTTTGTTAGAAGGGTGCTGGTTCCAACTTGTCTTGCATACACACGGTCACACAAATGTTGGCCAACAATTACCAACGTAGTGACATACAAGACATACGTGGTATCTCCATTACGAACTCTATTTATATGATCGGCTCGTACGTGATCCTGAGCATGCGTGGACTTTTGTGCAACGGATTTGTGTACACACAATCGGAAAGTCCGACAACAAACATTTGTTGGCAGAAAATTTGAGAACCTGATAGCCAACATTTGTTGGCGGAAAGTCCAACAACAAATGTTCGATGGAGCATACACACGGTTGGACTTTCCGCCAACAAGCTCACATCCAACATTTGTTGTCGGAAAATCCGATCGTGTGTACGGGGCATTAGAACAGTATAGTATCTCTTAATTCAATAAAGCTATAATATTAATACAATATACTTGCTAAAATACATATTATTCTGTTGTTATATAACATAAAAAAGTAAAATTATAATATATCATATTTTAAAATATATTTATTTTAAATGAATACTGTCCGCTGATTTTTTATGATAAGCATATCTACAGTTAGATGCCACAATATCATTACCAGTCCACATAAGACCAAAATATTAAAATGAATACAGTACAGTTCATCCGTCACTGTTGCAAAACAATAGGAAATTAAGGTAACACAAAGAACAATATTGTGCAGCAATCAGAACAGCAGGCAGATATCCAAATATTTATTTATGCATTTATCAGAAGAAAAAAAGACCCAATTAACTGTATTTTTAAATGCAACTAGTATACGTTAAAACGTATATCTTAACGTATATCTTAATAGCCTCCTGTAATGCCATTTGCAGCAGAACTAGGGAAATGACAAGCAGCTCTATTAGGCAATCAAGCTTAGCTCTGTGCTGAGCGAACATGCCGACAGAAGAGATCAGATTGAGGAGCGGGCTGACCTCATCAGGGTGCTGCTGCTCCTTTGTCCAATACGACTCAGGACATGCTTTTGATCAAGCTGTTTAACTTCTGAAATGTCCATTGATAGTTACAAAAACCTTGTCATATAAAATATTCCCCATATATGTATTTCCACTGTGTATTTATGTGCTTTCCTGGAGTTCAGCTTTAAATAAGACAAATAGGGAATAAAATAAAAGCAGACACAACATGGGTAATATAGCTTTTAATGTAGGCTAAATTATAGCATATTTCCAAAAAAAGCATACATGATTCATTATTTCTGAATGAAAATAACATTTATATACCACACCGCCCTAGGAAATGACCAGTAGCTAAAATATATATTCTTTTTTTTTTGTTCATACATTCAATATACAGTACTTACAAAAAAACAGCAGAGTAAAAGGCCTACATTCAGAGTGACAGGCAGGTTGCAGATAGAACAAAGACATTTATATATAAGCAGCAATTTGAAAGACTAGAGCAAAGCAGCATCTTTTTACCTGACATCAAAGTGAGGTCTATGAATAAACCCATATTAAAGCAACCGCTACAGAGCACCAGTGAGAATTTGTCATCTGAATCCTATTTGTTGATCTGTGGATTGCTGCCAGGGTGCAGACTCTGATACTATCTTACTTTATTGCTCCCTGTAGTCTGTTAGCAATGTGACCTAAACACAGTCAGATACTACTCTTGTTAGATGAAAGGCCTGACCAGGACAGGTCCCATTTAGGCGACTAATAACACATATGAATTTAAAACTCAAAAAAAGCTCCCTAGTTGTACACTATTATTGTACCAGGTGAATTTCACTTTGCAGCAAAAAGGGTCGCTGGTTCGAATCCCAACCACGACACCATCTGCCTGGAGTTTGCATGTTCTCCCTGTGCCTGCGTAGGTTTCCTCCGGGTACTCCGGTTTCCTCCCACACTCTAAAGACATGCTGGTAGGTTAATTGGATCCTGTCTAAATTAGCCCTGGTATATGTATGAATGTGAGTTAGGGACCTTAGATTGTAAGCTCCTTGAGGGCAAGGACTGATGTGAATGTACAGTGTACATCTAAAGCGCTGCGTAAATTGACGACGCTATATAAGTACCTGAAATAAATAAAATAAATAAATAAATTGTGGCCAAACTACAGCAAGCAGCAGTTTAGAGATATGCTGTCAGACGTATTGTGCACAGACTCTTTGCTGACAATAGGTGACAATATATATTTTATGAATGTTTTCATGCAACAAAGTGAATGGGTTATAAATGGTCCCAATTAAAAAGCCACATGTCCCCACTACCTTTGGAAAACCAGGGCTATGTATATTCAGAGTTCAATGTGCCCATTCCCTTTAATAGAAAAATAGGAGGAAGACATTTTTTTCAAGGGAAATGTTAGTCGGCCCTACTGTTGTCCACAAGTTGTGGGCGGTAAAAAGAGTCCCTTTTACCTGCACCAGCTGAAGAAGTGGAATGCTTGAGGTAGTTTTAGCATGTTCACATTTCCTAAAGTAAAACACATTTTAATGCATGAAAATGCATTTCCACTAGTTATCCCATTCCAATCTATGTAGCCACCTACTGCAGCTCAGCGTGTTTATGAAAAGCGTAGCATGTAACATTTGTGTGCAGTTATACATGTTAAGCAAACCCACTGAAATCAATAGTAATGCACAAAGAAAACAATGACCACATCTGCACCATGAAAAATATCTATGCTGAGTGTTTTTGGCTCATTTGCCATAAAGCATGTACAAAAAAAATGTATTAAATGCACAAAAACACATGATTATAAATGTAAGGCTCACACATGTGCATAAACACATGCAGTAATGTGTTTGCAAATTGACAGGTGTAATAGGCCCATAAATACTTAGGAACAGCTTTGTTAGGTTGCAGACAAATTTTCCATTCTTTGCCTTCACTTTTTCCTGGCACCATGGTCAAAAATAATTGTTGATCTGTCCAATTTAACCATTATAAAATCGAATGAACGTTTCGGGAACTAACATTTTTTGAACAAAATTATAATAATAATATAATAATATAAACTGTGTATGGCCATCTTAAGCACCGTATATCTGCAGTTAAAGTGTTACTAAACCCAGGACCCTGCATTTACTATATCTGGCCCACAGTACACAAAACATGGAAATGTAATTATTTTAGTAAACATAAACTGCTATAAATACCTTTTCTCATAAGCAGTATATAGCAGTCTTGTGACTTATATCAGTGTCCGACACAGCACTGGTTAAAGCCTGTAGGAGGAGTTGTCATTCTCCTCTGACTGCCTATGAGGCTGCATGGCCCCTGACCCTCTCTTTGGACAGTGCTGATTGGCCCTGTGCCAATCACATGCACCTTCCCCCCCCCCAAAAAAAAACTCTCAAGCAATACACACCAAACTGAGTATGTGCAGAGTGCCTCCTAGGGCTCTGTACTCAGTAGATGGGTTAGGGACTGTAGAAGAAGGGGAAGATCAGAGAAGACAGGATCAAACAGCATTTTTACACAATGCAGAGGATTAACTCCTTAGGTTCCATAGTGAGTATAACAAGCATGCTTTGCTGAATATACAGATTTTACAGTTGTGAGTGTAGTGGCACTTAAATAATTCACTGGTATTCTTAGAAGAGTTGATTACTCAGTAATGAACTACATTTGTAGTACTATTATCCTTTTCTAGCCCTCGTCCACAGCAATTTTGTAGTAGATCCTACTAAACCTATTTCTCTGAGCACCTCCCTACCAAGCCCTGCACAGTGTACCTCCCCAAAGTTTCGGAGTTCTGCTATGCAGAATATGTGCACTGTATACTCTATTCTCTAAAATGGAAAGTCCAAGCCTGTTAGCCTTACAGACTTTCCATTTAGCTAAATGTGCATTCAGATGAGCTGACCATACCTGTTTAAGAGACCACCAGGAAAACCTCTGGACTGTTGTCCAAATTAGGCATCCTTAAAGGGAACAAAGTGAGATGAAAGATGAAACCTTTGATCACAAAAGTACGGGATAAAGAGAGTAGGACATACAAATAAACCCTATCCTTTGTTTACTTATATTGTAAGATGAACTTACATAGATGGGAAGATCCCTAATCTTTATGCTCACATGCTATGCAGACTACTGTCCATCTGTTTTATGAATGAAGATTCATGTACGACAAAGGTGATCCCAATAGTACTCATATCAGTAGACCAAAAATACAAGTGTATTAGTTTTTACGCCATCTATGCACAAATTTGCCCCATTATGTGCCATTTACTGCAGGTTTATAGCACAAAAGTCCAAAGACAGCTGATAATGAATGTCAAAGTCAACATATTACCGCAAAGATCACAGATTTACGTGTTTCTGTAAGCATACCCCGTAGACTTAACTAGGTCACATAGCAGTATGACTGCATCTACAGCCTGAAAATGTTTATGGCAAAAATAATGGGATATTTAAACACAAAACTATTGTATGAGGTCACTATAGGAAGAAAAAAGGAAAACAAGCTAATATCACCTCATCGACTTAGATTGTGCTCTGATAATACACTTTAATATCTTTTACCCACAGACCTCAGAATATGTTCATAGAGTCGTAACATGAAGCACAGCCTTCTTAAAAAGCATACATGCACTTGTACAACATAAATCTGTATGTAACTGTAAATGAATAGTTTTTAAATAAAGTTTACTGTGGTCATCATTATATTAACTATTTACATTAATTTAAAATAAATAAAAAAAACACAAAAATTGAAATAACATACAGGTAGTAGCCCAGTCAAATTGTATGCTGTAAAAGTAACATAATAATAGGCACAGAGTTCATACAATTTACACAGACCAGTAGATTAAATAAAGTATGACTTCAGTATCCCAATAAAATTGCTGACTAATTTTAAAATAGCTTTTCTAACAAAATTCTCCTAAGGACATGCTTGACAGATAGTAATAGCATTGATAGCCTTCATTTACAAAAACTACTGCAGATGAACGAGGAAGTACCGTTCAAAGCAACCAATGCAATTTCAGAAGGTATGTCTTCAGTAGAGGTCACAAAATGAAAGGAAAACTTTGGTTGCTACAGGCGGTAGAACAATGTTCTGTTTCAGTGTTTCTTGTCGATCCACTACCTCATTAGTGATGCACTCATAAAGATACCAGCAACATTAGTTCTACACCCATAAGGACACTAGTTTCTTAGGTTCTATGAACAGTTTACTAAATCCATACTATGTACCATATAAGTAGACTGGTAAAATCTGCAAGTCCATTATAGGTAAATCTCACCCTATTAAAATATTGGTCTATTATATTACTGTACCATTTTTTACAATTATAATACCACAAATGACCCACATCTATTCTGGGTAGAAAGTCTTCTATGTTTACAAAAATGCTATACTTTACACCACCCTTTTTTACCTGTATAGCTCTAGGGGAACCGTTGAATTAATTTTCAGGTCTCATGGAACCCCTGTTAAAATGACTTCATCAGGGACCAGTGTGAAGAATGCCCCTTACATTGGTTGTTTAAAGCGTGTCCTCCTTTCTTTGGAGATGTGTTTTAAATTGCCTTTGTATTCATATACTGGTACTGATGTTGGGTACTTTCTATGCCACCCTTCATTTGGTGTCCTTGTATACCCATGGCCTGTGCCACTGTTTATTAAAAATCCAATAAAACTTTTGTAAAACAAGTGTCCTCCTTACAGTGGTGGCCAGAATGCCCCTTACATTGGTGGTTGGTGTAAAGAATGCCCCCCTTAGAGTGGTGGTCAAAAAGGCCACTTTTACAGGTAGTTAAAAAGATCAAAGTTACCATGACCAGGCTCTTTCATATGGTGTTGGCCCTGGAGCTATGCAGACACCATGAGATGGCCAGTCAATCAGCCACAGCTCAAGGATCCCCAAGCAACCTCTGGGCTAGGGCTCCACGTAATCCTGGTTGAGAATGGCTACTTTACACCTTAACGATTATGCTAAGGTGCATTGTGGGCTTCATAGAGTAGACTCTATACTAGTATTTTTTGCTAGAGAATAATTATCCCCAAAATTAAATGGTTCTTAAGATACTAATAAGGTTTAAAAGAGTCAGGAGCTTATCACAATTATATTTATGAGCTCCCTAATAATTAAGAATATTGCCATGCATTTAGTTTAGTTTTGCAATGCAGGCAAAATTCATGGACAAATAAAATTACATTGGTGTTTATTTACTCAAGGAGTAGAGCATGTTTAATTTGCAAAGTGGACTTTCACTTACCTTAGTGAATAAGGTTAAGCTGTGCTGACTTCAAACATTCAATCATGTGCAAGGAAAAATCCTTGCACGTAATTGAGCATTCTTTGCAAAGTGAATTTCTTCTTTGCTTCATCTGATTCACTAAGTGAAAATTCATTTTGCAAAGTGAACCTGCTCTACTCCTGTAGTAAATAAAAACCAATGTGTATTTTAACAAAGCTGTTGTACATTTTTTGTTGTGAGCAAACCCTAAGTTCTATGGGGCTGTGTTCCTAAACATAGCAGACTTTTTTCAGCAATTCCACTGAGCCTGTAACCTGCCCAAAGATTACTAATTTAATGAAATAAGTACCGTATTTGCACTTGGTTACAAAGGAAAAGCTGGTACAGTGAGGACTATTTTGGGTTGTAGGAAAGCATTGGACTAATTCAAGAGTTAACTTTTTCTAAAGTTTGATGCTATTTAAGTGAAGACATATTCTTCTGAAATGTAGGAAATATTGCAATAAATATTGTGTGTAAACTGAATTTTTAAATGACATTGTTCCCACGGCCCATGCTTTTACAAGAATAGTTCTTGGTTCATGTTATAATTAAAGGATTCCATTTGTAACAAGAATAAACAGGTAACCTTACTGAAATGCTTCTGAATGTGAAGTAACAGCTGCCCAGCCTTTTTCCTTTTACAGAAACAGACCAACTGATCCTATATGGTAGACTGACCTCTCACTGCATCATACAACTTGTACTGGGTAAAAAGTCATGTAGGTAAATGGCCACAGCTTTGGTCAAGTAAGTCATTGTACCAAAAGCCCCACTGGGAGCACTGTCATAGAGAAAGTTGCAGATCCCTGTGGCTGGATCTTGGTCGAGGTAAAAATCTCCAGCTCCAAGAGCTTTCTGTAAGAGAAAATAACAGAAGGTTTACAGTTTAACTTTAAACAAATCCGCATAAAGCAGGAAATGTATACCTAGAAGCAGGGCTTTTTTTCTCAGAGAATAGGTGCAGGAACTCAACCATGCCCGCCACACACACATACCTGCCAAATGGCATCAAATAGTGCATACAACTACTCCCTCCACTGCCCTCATCTTCTCCCCCCTCCTTAAAAGCTCCACCATCTGTCATATTTCTTACCTTTGTTGCAATATTAAGCTGAAGCACCTATTCGGCTGTAGTACCTCCCAGCATACTATACTATACTACAGTCACTTTCAAGGGAGATCACGCAGTAGGAGCATCAACAACTGGTCACCAAGGAAAAAATGGAGACCACAGAGGGTGCAGCCTACCACGCACCCTCTCCTGCTGATGACTGCACTGAACCCTGGGCACCTGTTCTGTATCACCCTTGTGCCTGTCCGGCACTCAGTGGGATCCACGCAGGAGTTTTGACCTGTGGGAGCTACTGGGGGATAAGCTATCACTTGTAAATGCAGAAGCTGTACTTCTGTGTTTCCAAGTGATAGTGGTGAGCAGGGAGCAGAAGACCTAAACCAGAGGTGGTGGAACTGAGTTCCCCCTAGTTCCTGCTGAAAAAAGCCCTGCCTAGAAGTAGTATATTTAAGGCATATCATATAGACAGCCCAAAGATTATTTATTTGGCGTTTAGAATTACCCTGGAAGACAGGTTATACAGTGCCTTGAAAAAGTATTCATACCCTTTGAAATTTTCCACATTTCATGTTACAACCAAAAAAGTTAATGTATTTTATTGGGATTTTATGTGATAGACCAACACAAAGTGGGAAAAAAAAACAGATGCTCTCCATCCAATCTGACAGAGCTTGAGCTATTTTGAAAAGAAGAATGGGCAAAAATGTCACTCTAGATGTGCAAAGCTGGTAGAGACATACCCAAAAAGACTTGCAGCTGTAATTGCAGTGAAAGGTTGTCCTACAAAGTATTGACTCAGGAGGGCTGAATACAAATGCATGACACATTTTTCACATATTTGTAAAAAAATTGGAAAACCATTTATCATTTTCCTTCCACTTCACAATTATGTGCCACTTTGTGTTGGTTTATTACCTAAATTCCCAATAAAATACATTTACGTTTTTGACTGTAACATGAAAAAATGTGGAAAATGTCAAGGGGTATGAATACTTTTTCAAGGCACTGTATAATTCTGCTCCTTGATTTAAGGTGTGAATTAAGATCCCATGATATCTATTTGTTAATAAAATCTTCCATTTTAAAGTGACAAGTGGTAGGGGGCGCTAGAGAACTAGAAACCTCAAATCGATAATATCAAAAAATAAGAACTATTAATCAAAGCAATTAAAGTGCATCATGCTGAGTAAATAACAATTCATAATAATGGTGATACAATCATAGATCAATTTTTCAAAGTCCATTAGTAATCTTTTGTGCTGTGAATCTTATCTATAAGACCGTCACCAAGGCAAATCTTGTGACTATCACCCGATGGAATGTGAGTGAATTGCCTACTCACCAAATGGACATGACCTCTTTAATTAAAAAGAAAGGTTGCAACAGGCTGTTTTGTATGTATCTGTGGGTTTTGCTGGTCTGTCACTGGAGCTATAACTGGAAACCTTTAACCCCCCTGGCGGTATTCCCGAGTCTGGCTCGGGTTGGATTTTACATACCAAAAGCGGTATCCCCGAGCCAGACTCGGGCTTGCATCGCAGGATCCAGGAAGAGCATACTTACCTTGTCCCCTGGATCCTGCGATGTCTCCCCGCTGTGATCGGCGAGCCGCTGTGTCTCGCTCGATTCACAGTGCCGAGCTCCGTTCCCTGCGAGCGCTGCGACGCACGGGGACGGAGTTCGGCGGTAAATTCAAATAGTGAAACACACAGTATAGATACAGTATACTGTAATCTTACAGATTACAGTACTGTATCAAATAACTACACATCCCCTTTGTCCCTAGTGGTCTGCCCAGTGTCCTGCATGCAGTTTTATATATATATAAAACTGTTCTTTCTGCCAGGAAACTGGAGATTGTCCATAGCAACCAAAACTGTCTCTTTACATCAAAAGTGGTTTTAGAGCAGCTAGAAAAAAGTGATAATAAATTAGAATCACTCGCAGAATTGAGCGATAGTGATTTGTGGGGAGATCCGTCATGAAACACTAAAAGTAACGAAAGCGACAATTCTGCAACTGAGCAAATTTCAGTGTTTTTGATTTGATTATATTATTATATAATTTTTATTATTATTATATTATTATTTGTTATAATTATTTATAGTTATTTATTATATTATAATTTTTTTATTTCGTTTTTCAAACTTTATCATACCCGGGATGTCTACTAGACTCTTGTTTGGACAGATTTAAGTGAACTATTCCTAAGAATTACAGGCCTACAATATAAAACGCCAAATTTCTGTGCAAAATAATTGTACCGCTTTTAGCACCTAAAATCAGAAATAATCATACCGCCAGGGAGGTTAAGATTCTCCTTTCCACCGTGGGTATGCCATTAAGCAATAAACATAAAGCGGGACCATAGCGTGATAATGTTTAATAAAAACAATAATATAAAAACAATGCCACACTGGTTGCTCACATTTTATAGTGCCTTGTCTCGGCACCTCCGAGACTCCGCTCGGAGTCTGGCGTGCGTTCCAACGTTGTGGTGTATGAAACCGGAAGTCGATGACCGGAAGTTTAGTGACTGGGATGTGCCTCGACGTACGTTTCATTTTACGTCATCAGGAGGCGTCATCAGGAAGCGTCACTTCTGGTCACCGACTTCCGGTTTCATACATCACGATGGTGGAACGCATGCCACACACCAAGCGGAGGCTGGGCGGCTGCGGACTTCACCACATGGTGGCTTTTGCTGTCATTCCTAGTGCCGGGACAAGGCACTATAAAATGTGAGCAGCCAGTGTGGCATTGTTTTTATATCATTGTTTTAATTAAACGTTATCACGCTATGGTCCCGCTTTATGTTTATTTCTTAATGGTATACTCACGGTGGAAAGGAGGATCTTAAAGGTTTCCAGTTACAGCTCCAGTAACCATAGCGTGATAACGTTTAATAAAAACAATAATATAAAAACAGTGCCACACTGGCTGCTCACATTTTATAGTGCCTTGTCCGGGCACTAGGAATGACAGCAAAAAACACCATGTTGTGAAGTCTGCAGCCGCCCAGCCTCCGCTTGGTGTCTGACGTGCGTTCCACCGTCGTGGTGTATGAAACTGGAAGTCGGTCACCGGAAGTGACATGACCGGGATGTGCCTTAATGTATGTTTTATATTACAACGTCATCAGGAAGCGTCATCATGTCAACGTCATCAGGAAGTGTCATCGCTTCCTGATGACGTTGTAAAATGAAACGTACATCGAGGCGCATCCTGGTCACGTCACTTCCGGTGTCCGACTTCCGGTTTCATATACCACAATGTTATCACGATATGGTCCCGCTTTATGTTTATTTCTTAATGGTTTTCAGTTACAGCTCCAGTGACAGACCAGCAAAACCCACAGATACATACAAAACAGCCTGTTGCGACCTTTCTTTTCAATTAAAGAGGTCATGTCCATTTGGTGAGTAGGCAATTCACTCACATTCCATCGGGTGATATTCACAAGATTTGCCTTGGTGACGGGTCTTATGGATAAGATTCACAGCACAAAAGATTACTAATGGACTTTGAAAAATTGATTTACGAATGTATCACCATTATTATGAATTGTTATTTACTCAGTACAATGCACTTTAATTGCTTTGATTACTAGTTCTTATTTTTTGATATTATCAATTTGAGGTTTCTAGTTCTCTAGCGCCCCCTACCACTTATCACTTTAACATTTAAATGTCAGCATATTACACTTTTCAGGGGAGCAGCTCCAACACTAAAATGACTTCGTTTAACACTTATAAATTAATAGCGCAAGGTCCTTAACACAATTTAAAATTTACCATATACTAAAAATCATTCAAACTATATAACAAACTTGTCAGGATCATGCTGAGATTTCAATTATGTTTTCCTAGGCCATTTTAATTGTGACCCCAGGATACTTTCATTGCTCCATTTCCACTTTTCTGTACAGCTGAAACAATGTATTGTAAATAAGTAAATGGTGTTCTTTATATTTTTTTACTTGAAAGATAAGACATATGAAAAAAAATGTTGCAATAAAGGCATTCTGTCACCACCCCTACCTCATTCCTTAAATCCAAGCCTAGTGATTTCTTAAAGTTTCTTAGGGCCCTTTCACACAAGCAGTCAGTCTGGATACGTCTGTCAGTTTTCCAGACAGATCCAGACTCAACCACAATGTTTGTCTATGTGCAGGTGAATGTAAAGTAATATACATTCGCTTACATCTCCGTCCGAGACAGAAAAGGTCTGCATCCAATGACAATTTTCCTTAACAACTGAGAAAAAAATGGACATGTGAAAAACGGATGTATACAGATGTAAACTGAACTGAACTGAAGACAGATGTACAAACTTATGTAAACTAATGTAACAGGATGCAGTTTTCATTCTTTTTTTTTATCAGTTTACATGACGGAACAGATGATGCTTGTGTGAAAGGACCCTAATAAGTGATTAACATAAAATGGTCCTCTTATTGACAAAATGAGAAGGAAACAATCCAGCACTCGAGCTGGACCGTGCCAGGAGCTAGAAGAAATACATTTTAATAAACCATGGGAATCTTTCTTTATAATGCCAATATGAGATCTTTTAAGCCAAGCAACCTAATGAATATATATTATCAGTGGAAGAAATCCAGAGAAGGTATATTAGCTGCAGAGGGAAGACACTCATTTTGGGGAACAATGAGAATCAACATACTGTTGAATTCCTCTAAAAGTAGACATGTCGACTATTATAGTATATTCTACTTTCATCTGTCACCTGCTGTTGCTTCTGCCTCTCCACTTACTTGTTGCCAAATGCAAAATAACTCTTTCAGATTTGGAGATGGGAAGGAATGAGGTTTTGTATAAGGGTATATAGGCTTGAGGAGAGTTTAGGTGGTGGTAGGGTTCCTAGGATCAGAACTAAGAAAACATGTACAATGTTGTAGATATCAGTCTGTGCTGTATAATCAGCTATGGTTAAGGACAAGCACACATCTAATTTTACACTGAAGGCTCTAAGACAGGCAATACTGGGAATTAAGATGTAAGGATGAAGAGAAAAAGAGAGGAACAAGTTTTGTTTCAAAGGTACAAGAGAAAGTATTCCATACCTGGTCCTGAAGGAACAGATCACTGGCCATGTGCACAATTCGATCCACATGGATGATGCCTCCAATGCTATTCACTTCCATGTCTGACACTAGAGTGAGAACATGTATGGCCTCTACTAGCAGCTGCCTGTACTCAGGCTGAGGAACATGATTGAGGACAGACTCCACATGGACAGCAAACTTTATTTCACAAGCTGTCATCTATAAAAAAAATAAAGCCATTATAAGGTGTTTGTAAAAATAACAGAATAATCAGAACAATACAAATATCTATAAACGACAACAACAAACTGAAAAAAATCAGTGTTGTGTGTTTTTTTTGTTGTTGCACTGGTAGCCCTTAACAATACAGGTATCAAGAAGTTAACTTCTGTAGACTTCTCAAATATAAAACCAGGTGGGACTATAGAATCATTTATAATTATTAGCTGCCATGAGAAATACAATAATTTGCTGCATATGGTCGCAACAAAAAACAGCTTATAAAAAGGAATGTTTTTGTTTGCGTAAATCAGAGTTCAACCCAAAAGTGGAATCTCCGCTTAACTGACTCCCCCCCCCCCCCCCGCCGATGCCACATTTGGCACCTTTTAGGGGGAGGGGGGAACAGGTACCTGTTTTTGACAGGTACCTGTCCCCACTTTTGGGAGAAGGGGCCAGGGCGCCGTCCCTCGGAAGTTCGGCCTCCTCCTCCTTTCCCCGCTCCTGAGCCAATTAGAAAGCGCAGCGAGCTTCACACATGCGCAGTAGGGAACTGGCCATGAAGTCAAAAGGCTTCACTGCTGGGTTTCCTTACTACGAATGGCAGCGGCAGCACCCGATAGCCGATCCGAAAATCAGCTGGGGTGCTGTCATTGTGGGAACCTTGGACAGGTAAGTGTCCTAATATTAAAAGTCAGCAGCTACAGAACTTGTAGCTGCTGACTTTTAATTTTTTTGTCGGGGCCTGGAACTCCTCATTAAAGCTATATACTTTTTTAATTTTATACCGTAATTTTAATTGTATTATGTACATTTTAGTGTTTAGTATACCTCTCTTGTGCTTGAGGATGGAAGAACATATCCATCAATTGACAATCCATGACACTGTAAAAAAAAGTAATAATCACACAGTTAGAAGGAAAAGGTATAAGAATAATATGTATAATTTTAAAGTATGAATTCAAACTAGATGTATTATCTTCATCTCATTTGTATTCTCTACATAACCCTTTTCATTGGTTTGACATGATTCATACATAACTAGAGATCATTTTTCTTACCAAAACTGCAAGCTGTACCCACTAACATTAACACACAAGCAGAACACCAGCACATTTATCTTCTGAACCACTCTGATAATGGAAGATGTATAGCCATTGAAGGTTGACTAACTTTACTTAAAAGAGAAGTATGGCTTTTTTTTTAAAGAATCATACTTACCTAGGTGGTTGTAGCATTGGTCTTATTCTCCATCTGTCTCCCGCCGGCTCTAACACTGAGAACCGAGCAATTAAACACCGCCAATCACTCAGTTCTCAGAGATCCCTGAGCAGAGAGCTGGTGACTGTCAGTCACCGCTCTCTGCTCTGCCCCCCGCCCACGCTTACTGGTGTGCTGGGCTGTTGAGAGGGCAGGAGCGGCCGGCTCGGGCTCACAGAGGCCGGTCCAGGCTTGTGGGTGGATCCCACAAAGCTGCCAATATAGCAGAAAATTACTCTCCATTTTCATGCTACTCACGATAATTGGCTCATCTGCTTCATCTTCACACATGTCTTTTGTTCTTTTTTTTAAAAACAGCACCAGGTACGCTACTTATCATGAATGAATAGTGTCCCATGAACTGCAGGCTGTTGTGTTAGGTTGAAATCCTCTGTTCTCATCCCCTGGATACTCCCAAAGTGGTGCTATTACAGTGCTGTGGGAATTGATATGAGTGGCTGCAGCTGTGACAGGCACTCAAGTGCTGACTATGCCCTGACTATACACCCTTCGTGCCCCCATACTATATACATAAAATCTGTACTATTGGTCCCCACAATAAAAAGCACTCTATAATTAGAGGTTTGGTAGATGAATGGAAGATATAACTTCTCCAGATCTTCAAAATAGTCCTAAATAGTCCTAAAGACCCCAATGAACACCTTTCTTCTTTTCATTTAATGACTTATTCATGACATCATCGAAGATATGCAGGAAGAGCGTTAGAGACATCAAACATACCTGCCTGATGCTGAAAATTACAGCAAAGACCTCAAATACATTCCTCTTATTTTTTACATGCACTTAGAAATTCCTAATGATTTACATAAGAAGGATTCACCATTAAGGATGAGCCGAACACCCCCCGGTTATGTTTGTACCAGAACTTGCGAACAGGCAAAAACACTGTTAAAGTCTATGGGACACGAACATGAAAAATCAAAAGTGCTCATTTTAAAGGCTTATATGCAAGTTATTGCCATAAAAAGTGTTTGGGGACCCAGGACCTGCCCCAGGGGACATGTATCAATGCAAAAAAAATGGCCGTTTTTTCGGGAGCAGTGATTTTAATAATGCTTATAGTGAAACAATAAAAATTAAATATTCCTTCAAATATCGTGCCTGGGGGGTGTCTATAGTATGCCTGTAAAGTGGCGCAGTTTTTCCGTGTTTAGAACAATACCACAGCAAAATGACATTTCTAAAGGAAAAAATTGTCATTTAAAACTGATCGCAGCTGTAATGAATTGTCGGGTCTCGGCAATATAGATAAAACTTAATGAAAAAAAAACGGCATGGGTTCCAGGCCCTTTGGGGTCTATTATGAATACTGAGGGGAACCCTGCGCCAAAATTTAAAAAAATGGCGTGGGGTCCCCCCAAAATCCATACCAGGCCCTTCATGTCTGGTATGGATTTTAAGGGGAACCCTGCGCCCATTTTAATAAAAAATGGCGTCGGGGTCCCCCCCAAAATCCATACCAGACCCTTATCTGAGCACGCAATCTGGCAGGCCGTAGGAAAAGAGGGGGGACGAGAGAGCGCCCCCCCCTCCTGAACCATACCAAGCCACATGCCCTCAACCCTTTTTTTTCAATTTTGGCACAGGGTTCCCCTTAAAATCCATACCAGACTTGAAGGGTCTGATATGGATTTTAGGGGGACCCCTATGCCATTTTTTTTTAAAATGTGGCACAGGGTTCCCCTTAATATCCATACCAGACCTGAAGGGCCTGTTTATGGATTTTGGGGGGACCCCCACGCAATTATTTTTTTACATTTTGGTTCGGGATTCCCCTTAATATTCAAACCAGACACAAAGGGCTTGGTAATGGGCTGGGGGGGGGGACCCATGCCGTTTTTTTCAATGAGTTTTATCTATATAGCCAAGACCCGACCATTCTTTACAGCCGCGATAAGTTTTAAATTACTTTTTTTTCTTTATTATTATTATTATTATTATTATTATTATTATTATTATTAATAAACAGGATTTATATAGCGCCAACAGTTTGCTCAGCGCTTTACAACATGAGGGCAGACAGTACACTTACAATACAAATCAATACAGGAGGAATCAGAGGGCCCTGCTCGTTAGAGCTTACAATCTAGAGGGGAGGGTCAAGTGGAAACAAAAGATAATAACTGTGGGGGGTGAGCTGATGGAGAAAATTAAAAAATAGTTGTTAGGTGTGGGTTTTATAAATGTCATTTTGCTGCAGTACTGTTCTAAACACGGGAAAATGTGCCACTTTACAGGCATACTGTAGACACCCCACAGGCATGATAGTTAAAGGAATATTTCATTTTTATTGTTTCACTTTAAGCATTAATAAAATCACTGCTCCTGAAAAACGGCAGGACCCCGGTCCCCAGACACTTTTTATGACAATAACTTGCATATAGACCTTTAAAATTAGCATTTTTGGTTTTTGGTGTTAGCGTCCGATAGACTTTAACGGTGTTCCGCGGATTTCAAACATCGTGCTCATTCCTATTCACCATCATGACCAATGCCTTTTCATAGTTCATAAACAGAATATATTGGGTTGAAATTGAATCAGAAATGTCAAAAATGACAACAGTGTAATAATGCATCTTCAGCTTTCACTGTCCCTAAATTGCCCTTCCTGTGGAGTGCAATCAATAGATCTTTCTTCTATTCAGGCCCGGACTGGCCATAGGGCATACCGGGCATATGCCCGGTGGGCTGGGGCATCTGGGCCGCATGTCACATCCCTCCCCACTCTGCAGCTGTTTGGCCGGCCCTGCTCATTCCTCTCTGGACAAGCTCCACGGCCGAATCCGCGGCCGACTCCGAGGAGACGGCCGCATTTCTTTTTGGCAGAGTCCCGGGCCTGCCGTCCCCATTATAAAGGCAGCGAGCGGGCTTGGCTGCTCCTTGTGCCAGCGCCGCTCACCACGGCCGGCTCCACGGCCACCTCCGCGGCCGTCCATCCAGCCTTCTATTGCTCTTAGGAGCCTCCTAATAGGAGGAAATGAAGAGGGAGGTCATGTGACTGTGAAGGGGGAGGAGCTGGATCAGACCTTCTCTGCCTGGTGTCGTAAAAGGACCTGCTAGAAAGGTAAGTGTGACAAACACTATGCCAGCCTGACAATATGTATTTTTTTTTTCTTTTGTATCTTGGCCAATAATATATATTTTTTTACCATGCCTGCCAGCCCAGTATGTTTTTTTTGTATCTTGGCCAGTAATGTATTTTTTTTACCATGCCTGCCAGCCCAGAGTGTTTTTTTTTTTGTATCTTGGCCAGTAATGTATTTTTTTTACCATGCCTGCCAGCCCAGAGTGTTTTTTTTTTTTTTTTTTTGTATCTTGGCCAGTAATGTATTTTTTTTTACCATGCCTGCCAGCCCAGAGTGTTTTTTTTGTATCTTGGCCAGTAATGTATTTTTTTTACCATGCCTGCCAGCCCAGTGTGTTTTTTTTGTATCTTGGCCAGTAATGTATTTTTTTTTACCATGCCTGCCAGCCCAGTGTGTTTTTTTTGTATCTTGGCCAGTAATGTATTTTTTTTTACCATGCCTGCCAGCCCAGAGTGTTTTTTTTGTATCTTGGCCAGTAATGTATTTTTTTTACCATGCCTGCCAGCCCAGAGTGTTTTTTTTGTATCTTGGCCAGTAATGTATTTTTTTTACCATGCCTGCCAGCCCAGAGTGTTTTTTTTTTTGTATCTTGGCCAGTAATGTATTTTTTTTACCATGCCTGCCAGCCCAGAGTGTTTTTTTTTTTGTATCTTGGCCAGTAATGTATTTTTTTTACCATGCCTGCCAGCCCAGTGTGTTTTTTTTTTTTTTTTTTGTATCTTGGCCAGTAATGTATTTTTTTTTACCATGCCTGCCAGCCCAGAGTGTTTTTTTTGTATCTTGGCCAGTAATGTATTTTTTTTACCATGCCTGCCAGCCCAGAGTGTTTTTTTTGTATCTTGGCCAGTAATGTATTTTTTTTACCATGCCTGCCAGCCCAGTGTGTTTTTTTTTTTTTTTTTGTATCTTGGCCAGTAATGTATTTTTTTTTACCATGCCTGCCAGCCCAGTATGTTTTTTTTTTTTGTATCTTGGCCAGTAATGTATTTTTTTTACCATGCCTGCCAGCCCAGTGTGTTTTTTTTTTTTTTTGTATCTTGGCCAGTAATGTATTTTTTTTTACCATGCCTGCCAGCCCAGTATGTTTTTTTTTTTTTGTATCTTGGCCAGTAATGTATTTTTTTTACCATGCCTGCCAGCCCAGTATGTTTTTTTTTTTTTTTGTATCTTGGCCAGTAATGTATTTTTTTTTTACCATGCCTGCCAGCCCAGTATGTTTTTTTTTTTTTGTATCTTGGCCAGTAATGTATTTTTTTTTTACCATGCCTGCCAGCCCAGTATGTTTTTTTTTTTTGTATCTTGGCCAGTAATGTATTTTTTTTACCATGCCTGCCAGCCCAGTGTGTTTTTTTTTTTTTTTTTGTAATGTATTTTTTTACCATGCCTGCCAGCCCAGTGTTTTTTGGGGGGTTTTTTGTATCTTAGCTGATAATGTTTTTTTTTTTTTCATGCCTACCACTGCCAATGTTTTAAACTGATCTTAATAAAAAATAAAAGTGGTCAGTCTCTCTTACAGACCCCTTTCACACTGGGGCGGTGCGGGCGTTTATTGTAGTTATAGCGGCGCTTTGGCGCTGCTAGCAGGTGCTTTTGACCCCCCAGAAGGGGTTAAAAGCACCCGCTTAGCATTGCTTTCAAAGCGCTTTTAAGTCACTTTGAAAGCGGTACCCTGGGCAGGGGCGGTGGAGGAGCGGTGTATACACTACTCCCGCACCGCCCCAAAGATGCTGCTTGCAGGACTTTTTTTCCCGTCCTGCAAGCGCACCGCTCCAGCATGAAAGCACAGAAGAGGCAGTTTACAAGTGCTTTTTGTAGCGCAAAAACACATGTAAAGCACCTCAGTATGAAAGCGGTCTTACACAATTTGAGTGATGCTAAACAAAGGTTGATGGACCCCTTCACACCTAGACCTCCCCGTGGTAGCGTTAAAGCACCGCTCGTTTTAGCGGCACTTTACCGGTGCTGCAGCGCCACTTTGCAGGTGGTAGCGTCCTGCAAGCGCACCGCCCCCAGTGTGAAAGCCCTCGGGCTTTCACACTGGGGAGGCTTGAGAGGCGCTTTTCAGGCACAATTTTTAGCGCTAAAATGCCTGAAAAGCACCTCAGTGTGAAAGGGGTCAAAGTGATGGGCCTGGCATCAGTCAAACATTGTGTGAGAGAGGAACAGTTCTTGTGCCCAAAAGGTCTCCTACATTGAGCCCACGTTCACATTGGGCCGATATGGTATGCGATTTGACATGTCAAATCGCATGCCAAATCGGCGGGTATTTCCGGCAATAGTACCATCTGAATGAGTGCGACGCCTCACCAATTCCCAAAAGTAGTTCCTGTACTACTTTTGCCGACTTTGGGGGCGATTTCAATAGATATCTGTGCATGAACCCGCATAGATGTCTGTCAAATCACCCCCCGGAGTTGGACTGCATTGCCGGTTTAAAATCGTGCGAGTTCAGATTTCAAACCGGCAATGCAGTCCAACTTCCTGACACCTTTTGGGTATATATATAAAAAAAAATTTAAAATGGTTACTTAGTTTATCACCTCCTGTACTCTGGTCACTGGTCTTCTCCTGCACTAGATCCGCAGTCTCTGGTCATCTCATGTATTAGATCCGCAGTCTCTGGTCATCTCATGTATTAGATCCGCAGTCTCTGGTCATCTCATGTATTAGATCCGCAGTCTCCGGTCATCTCATGTATTAGATCCGCAGTCTCTGGTCATCTCATTGTTAGATCCGCAGTCTCTGGTCATCTCATGTATTAGATCCGCAGTCTCAGGTCATCTCATGTATTAGATCCGCAGTCTCCGGTCATCTCATGTATTAGATCCGCAGTCTCCGGTCATCTCATGTATTAGATCCGCAGTCTCTGGTCATCTCATGTATTAGATCCGCAGTCTCTGGTCATCTCATGTACTATATCCGCAGTCTCTGGTCATCTCCTGTATTAGATTTGCAGTCTCTGGTCATCTCCTGTATTAGATCCGCAGTCTCTGGTCATCTCATGTATTAGATCCGCAGTCTCTGGTCATCTCCTGTATTAGATTTGCAGTCTCTGGTCATCTCCTGTATTAGATTTGCAGTCTCTGGTCATCTCCTGTATTAAATTCGCAGTCTCTTGTCATTTCCTGTATTAGATTCGCAGTCTCTGGTCATCTCCTGTATTAGATTTGCAGTCTCTGGTCATCTCCTGTATTAGATTCACAGTCTCTGGTCATCTCCTGTATTAGATTTGCAGTCTCTGGTCATCTCCTGTATTAGAGTCACAGTCTCTGGTCATCTCCTGTATTAGATTTGCAGTCTCTGGTCATCTCCTGTATTAGAGTCACAGTCTCTGGTCATCTCCTGTATTAGATTTGCAGTCTCTGGTCATCTCCTGTATTAGAGTCACAGTCTCTGGTCATCTCCTGTATTAGATTTGCAGTCCCTGGTCATCTCCTATATTAGATCCGCAGTCTCTGGTCATCTCCTGTATTAGATCCGCAGTCTCTGGTCATCTCATGTAGTACGTCTCGCAGTGATCAGTAATGATGTGCAGTAACCTCTAGCAAAGAATGAGGAAGCAGAAATTATGTGTTGCAACCTTTAACAACCAGTCAGTGATCGGTAATAATATGCTGTATCCTCTGGCAACCAATTGCAGGTGCTGCCTGATCTGCTGCAGTAAACTGATTTTGAGTCTTACTGCTATTTGTTATCTGTCTAAGAGCGGTTGGGGGGCCCCCAAGAAAATGTTTGCCCAGGGCCCAATCAACATTGAAGACAGCCCTGAATGTGACAGAGAGCTCCAGAGGGTGAGAACCGCAGCATAAAATATGTAATTAGATTGTATACATCATGCACCTGGCTCTCACCCACGGGTCTCTGTCTGCTGAAACCAAGTGGGAATCTATGAAGTGACACCGACCTCCCGGACTGGTTCTCCCTTTGGCCTCACCACAGAACATGATGACACCGCTTAGTGGTAGCTGCCTGTAAAAATCCGGTGGTGGAAGACAGAAAACAGAATCTGTTACGCGATGTGCATAGCCAGGTTCTGTTTTATACTTCTATAGTGAGTCTGGTGCGGGCCTCCAGGGAAAGAACTTACTTTGTTTGAGTAATGCTCCGCTGCAGTGGGTCACCTCACGTGGCGCTCAATAGAGATGCCAGCGTTCAGAGAGGGGCAGTAGGCTGCTAGTCCTGGCAACCCTTTGGAGGAGGAATAAAGATGTATCAGGTAGGATATGCAATGTGCTTAGAATACACTATGAGTGCAGCCAGATACTGTCTTTATTCTTATTCTCTGGTGCTGTGCTGGTCTGCTGCCCTCCAATAAGCTGGCAGGGGGCTTGGTCCTCCTCTCACAGTAAGTTTGTGAGAATTATCTCTCCTGCCGACTGCCCAGAATTAGTGACACTTTTTTTTTCTTTATGATTTTATATTTTACTTAGATGTCTCCAAAAAAGCAAAAAGGAGGAGCAGAAAAAATCAGAGAGAAGCATAAGAAGTCTTTGGAACTTGATGCTCAGAAATGTGCTAAAATTTCGGATATGTTCAGTCCTCATGCACAGAGTTCCAGTGATCCCATGGCAGGGCCCAGTAGAGAGGCAACAAACATAGGGCAAATAACAATAGAAGGTGATTTAGTGGAATCTGTTGCTGAAACATCAGAATTATCCACTGAAGAACATAGAGAATTTGGGCACACTGAATTACCAAGTAAAACAGTTATTATGGATGTTTCAGAGTGTCAAACTGAAGACACAGATATATCATTTAATTATTTTGCTCGTCCAAATAAAAATGAGCTTGCTGTCTTTTTCAAATATCATCCACGGCAGGATATTCCAGATCCAGTGTTAAAAAAGGCTACAAAACGTAAAGATGGAACAAGTCGCAAATGGCTCACCTACTGCAATGAAAAAAAATCGATGTTTTGCTCTGTTTGTCTGGCTTTTTCAAAGTCTCAGGAAACTAATTCTTTTATTGAAGGTATGACAGATAAGCGTCATGTTCATCAAAGAATCGAAGAGCATGAGAAAAGTGTAATGCACAACTTGTGTGCCGAAGCCTTTTTTGTGAAATCCAGCAGTGCTGGAGTTGATGATCTACTTTTGTATAAGCAAATGTCTGTAAGGCGAGAACAAGTGAGAACCAGGCGGCAAGTACTACAGCGGGTTGTAGATGTAATAAAAGTTATAGGAAAGCAAGGTTTGAGTTATAGGGGAGATAAAGATGAGGCTGCCTATAATTTAGAGGACATAACGAAAGACCATGGAAATTTTTTAGAGCTCATTCTTCTCGTCAGCAAGTATGACATTTGTCTGAAAGATCATGTAAACAAATGTATTGAAAACAGCAAGAAACTGCAGTCTTCTGGAGGAAAAGGAAGAGGATCTTTGATAACCTTGCTCTCAAAAACGACTGTGAACAAAGTAATACATGCTATTCGGATGCTTATCCAGGAAAATATCACAAAAGAAGTAAGGGAAGCCGGGATGTTTTCAATTCAGATTGATACAACTCAAGACATCACTTCAAAAGATCAATGCTCCATAATTGTTCGCTATGTGACTGATTGTATCAATGAAAAGCTTCTTGCAGTTGTTGAATGTGAATCTTCAACAGGGCAAAACCTTTTTAAGTTGCTAATGGAAGTCTTAAAATCATGCAATCTTAATATTACTAATTGCATTGGCAATTCAACGGATGGAGCAGCAAATATGCAAGGCCAATACAATGGTTTCTCTTCCTGGCTGTCAACTGAATCACCAGGGCAAATTCACATCTGGTGCTATGCACACATTCTGAATTTAGTACTTGCAGATACAACAAAAGTTATAGTTGAAAGTGCATCACTATTCAGTTTGTTGAATGACATTGCTGTCTTTATTCGTGATTCTTATCAGCGCATGAATACCTGGGAACAAGTTAGCCAGGACCCTCACCATCGAAGAATTTCAGTAATTGGGGAAACGCGTTGGTGGTCAAAAGATGCTGCTCTAAGAAAAGTGTTTGGAGAATTTTCAAATCCTGATTCTGCGTTGTTTCCTAGTCTACTGTACACTTTGAGCAGAATCGAAGACAGCGTCTCATCGAAACCTGAGGTGCGTGTTAGAGCAAAATCTTATGCAGAATCCTTACTCAAGTATGAAACCATTCTTACAGCTCAAATTTTTCTGAGAATATTTGAATTGACAACACCATTGTCCAAATATCTACAAACAACTCAGATGGATATCTCAAAAGCTATTCAAATGGTACAGGGAACTTATGAAAAACTTAAAACAATTACACGAGATTTTGATTCCATACAAATGACTGCTGATAAGTTTGTTAAGTGGGCAAATGACAAGATTCAAGAAGAAGAAAGTTACCACCTAGAAGTACAGACCACTTTGCCTAAAAAAAGAATAAGAAAAAGAAAGCGAATGGCTGATGAGACTGTTGACGATGTAGCAGTTTCTGATGCTGTTTCAGCTTATAAAATCCGTGTGCACAATGTAATCTTGGATACGGTCACAGAGAGCATGAATCGCCGCTTTCTCTCCTGTGGGACCCTCTATGCTGACTTAGTTTGCTTGGAGCCAAACAGCTTTTCTGATATAAAAAAATCTGGACTTCAGGCACCAGCAATGGAAGAACTCAGCAAACGATTATTTAGATTTGATGAGGGAGCAACATCAGAAAATTTGCGTTCCCAACTGGCAAATTTTGCAATGCAGTGGGACAGGCTGAAATCATCACCTCTTGAAGAATTTAGTATTGTAGAAGATGTATCTATGGAAAACCAGGAAAGCAAATTAACAGAAACAGAGCTGGTCAACAAATCTTGCATGGCATGTAAGAACTGTGCCATTTGCTGCTATAAGATTCTGCAGCGCTATAATTTGTTAACTGATGCCTATAATGTCATTGGTTTAGCCTACAAATTTTTGCTTACACTATCTTTTACTCAAGTCGCCTGTGAAAGAAGTTTCTCCACATTGAAGTTTATTAAAACCCGTCTAAGAAGTTCTGTATCTCAAGAGCATTTGAGCTCTTTGATGCTGATGGCAATCGAAAAGGATATACTAATGAACCTTGATTCTGATGATGTCATTGACAAAGTTGCAGAAACCAGTGAACTTCTACGAAACTTGCTGAATCCTTAGTGCAGTTATTTTGTTCTGTGATTTTGAATATAAAAAAATATATGCCAAAAAATGTAATATATTTTGCTATTTGTTATTGTATTGATTTGTTCATTAAAGATGTTTCATTTTCATGTCTATCATTTATTATCATATATTTAGATAATTCCAAATAACTGACAAGTTACAGTGACCGAAGCAGGCTAAATATAACTAAAATACATCGAGAAACTGGTTGCCATTATTTGTAATTTGGTTTTTAAAAAAATGGGCTGCTCAGCTTAGAATGCCCGGGCCTATTTTTTGTCCCAGTCCGGGCCTGCTTCTATTCATCAGTATCTATTCCCTTTACTCTATTCATCTGTAGATGGGAAGAGGGAGAACAGTCAATAAAGGGTTGGCTTCAAGAATGCACAAGGCTCTGAAGGCAGATGAGGCTCTGAAGACCTCTGACGCTCTCTTCATCTTTTGTAGAAGGTGAGCTTGTATGGAGGTTATAGGTGGTATTTTTAATGTTTATTTCCTGCTGGTGTCCCATTTTTCCCTTTAAGACCAGCAGAGAGTAAGCATGTTGGTAATTGAAATCTGGATTTCTGCCATAGGAATGTGGTGATTGCTGCATTTTCTTCTTATGGCAATGTGAATTTGTTTGTTGATGGGTCCAATATTAGTGCATATCTCAATAAATTACTCTGTTGTTGTAAGTTTCCATCCCCAAGCCTTCTTAACCCATTGTACTCCCCCCTGCCTTGGTAATAGGCCTGTTTGTGCATTTCAGCATTAGTAATTATTCGTAGAAGTTATGAATGCAACATTGTAAATTGTGATAATGACTTTTCCTTTGCTGTTTTATTATACTTTTCCTTAGCTATATATCTAAAATTATCTTAGTTCAGCATGAGGCTGCTCTTAGCAGACCTACTTAGCAGGCACCCCTGCTGTGCCTTCGCTATCTTCTTGCTCATGTACTAAATATAACAAATTACTACCACTATTGGCAATGAACTCTCTACTACCATTCCACCTTGTTTTGCTGAGACTAAGGATCTTAGTGTTACAACAAGGTTCAATGTAATTTGACCAGTGCTAATTTGGAGGCTTGTCGTTAGTTCTTGTATTATTACTTTAAGATATGTGGTCTATAAGGCCTTGGTATCCAAATCTGTTAACTGGAATGCTGTCTAAGGATGCAGGCAGTTCAGTCATATATGGGATCATCACCATCATCACTGGTCATAGGATTTAATAGGTTATATTCCTGACTAACAACACTTGCATTACTTCAATAGTGCTGCTGTTTTGCTTTGGGACTACTTTTCAAATCTTCACAGCTGACCTGTATATTTGCAGGGTGTCCTCCTATCCAATATTTGGGAATCTGAGCATTTTTTGTATACAGTAATCTTTATTTAAAACTTACAAAAAAGTACAGGCCTGTCATACGCAAAAAAAAAAAGAACTGACATAGCCACATACGGCAAGTCTTTCTCAGAACGTGCTATCCGGATCTGAGTTTTTTGAACTATGAATGTGCTGGTAGATAGTAATGCTGGGAAGTGCAGGGAAGAAGGGAAGGTAAACAGGCAAAAAAGAAAAAAACTGATAATAGAGGATATATGGCCTTTCAGTATTACAATTCTTATTGCTGCGTTTGGCTTCATTCACTTTTTCAAATCATACCATCATCATATGTGAGGACTTGACATCCTGCTAAGGTTTAATAATCTTTAGTCTACAAAAATAGAGATGTTCAAAGGAGTAACGCAACACACAGAGGTTTATTGAAATGTAAAGCACAGATACACTGGGGAAAAAACAGCTAAAGCCTTGATGCATTTTGTACCAGCAGGTGCTTAGTTATATGGTCATATGATTAAGCACTATGATTAAGGACATGCTGATGCGAAAAGCATTAGGTGTTAGCTGTTTTTCCAGATGTATCTGTGCTTTAAATTTCAATAAACCTCTGTGCATTGCATTGCTGCTCCCAGAAATGTTGAACAACTGCAAAATAGTGACATGGCCAAAAACATTGTTATGGTATAAATAAGCAAACATTGCCATGTACTGTATAAAGTATTTCAATATAAGTCTCTAGCCGATTTCTTTTCTTTCATATAATATTAAACTATCCTGGTATGCTCGTAGAAAATAGATTCATTTTTATTTCTTACCTTTTGAAGGAGGCTCCACACTTTCTGGTAAAAACCCATTGGTACCCTGTTGATGGCTCCATCAAGTCTTCTCCTTCTTAGCCACTGACCTTGGTGATCATCCCATATAAGTTGGGGTCCACTAGATGCTGTTGGAGACAAAGTTCCAGTAGGAGATGAAGGACTGCTGCATCTCTGAAACAAAACGTGAAAGCCCCATCAGTTATCAGCTTACATATAGACATGAAATCCATAGTTCGGGGGTTAGTAGGATCATCCAGGATTAGTAGTTCCATGAAGAAAAGTAAAAACTGTGATTTTCTGCAAGATAAAAAAAATTAACACACTGAAAAAGAAGAAAAGGAGAAAAGTATCATGAATAGTCAACCTGTGGCTTCCCAGTATTATGGAACTACAAATCCCAGCATATCAGGTTAAGTAACTTATGGCACTGAAGACTCTAGAAGGCCAAATGCCAGCATGTCCTGATGTTCGGAAGGTCACATGATTATTTCCTCTTTACACACTGCATACACACTGCATAACATGTACTTCCTCTATGTACACAACTACACATTAAAGCGGTGTTTCCGCCCAAAAAAAAATAAAATAAAAGCCAGCAGCTACACATACTGCAGCTGCTGGCTTTTAACAATAGGACACTTACCTGTCCTGGAGTCCAGCGATGTTGGCACCGCAGCTGATGTTTCCATCAGCTGTCGGTTGCTGCTGCCGCCATTGCGGATAAGGGAACCCAGGAGTATAGCCTTACGGCTTCATGCCGGGAACCCTACTGCGCATGCGCAAGGCCCCGCTCCTCTCTCCTACTGACCCAGTGACAGGGAGAGGAGGAGGGAGGGGTCATGTCACGGGCCGCGGCCAGACTCCCGGAAGTGGGAATAAGATACCTGTCAGAGACAGGTATCCTGTTCCCCCTCCCCCCCGAAAGGTGCCAATTGTGGCACCGGAGAGGGAGAGGAGACATATGAGCAGAAGTTCCACTTTTGGGTGGAACTCCACTTTAAATGTAAGTAATGTAAGCTTTCTATACAAAAACCATCACTGAACCATATACTAAGGCTCCTTTCACACTGCCGTGACTTGAAAGTCGGGGGATTTTGCCGCGATTTTAATGTGTTTTTGCGTGATTTCAGGGAATGCCTGTGTAAACTTGAGGTCTATGAACCTCAACTCGCATTAAAGTCGGACCAAAGTAGTACAGGGATTACTTTGAAGTTGGTGTGACTTGAAGTCACACAGATATGAATGGTACTTATTGGAAATCATGGGGTACAACTTGTCATGCGACTTTGCAGTCCCAAGTCACAGGACAAGTCGCACAAGTGTGAAAAGGGCCTAAATCACACTCTGTAGCCAATTTTATCTTAATTACAGTTTTATTATGTCAATGCTATAAGCATATGTTCTAGGTTCAGTTCACAAACCTGTCTTTCTCTTGTTCAGCTGTGTTTTTTTTTGATACCGCACCTTAGTTACTTCATAACTCTCAGATCTCAATTCTCAATTCAATTCACAAACACATAACATTTTAAAACTTCAAGTAGAACTATAGGCAAAACGTTTTTTTTTCATTTTGGATAGCGTAAGGGAGGGTTATAACCCCTGTTAGATTTTGTTTAGCCATCTGTGTCCCATTGCAGAGGTTTCCCTTCACTTCCTGTCCCACTGCCAAACAGGAAGTGAGAGGAAATCCCTGCAAATTACCCGGTTTCCAACCTCCCCATGTACATTTACTGCAGTGGGATGGCCTCTCTGCCCAGAATCACGTACTGGTGCGTGATCCTGCACTTCCGTGTCTGGGGCGCGCATGACGCTGTGCATTGCGCTGCCCCTGAGATTGGACACAGCGGAAGCCAATCAGCGTGTCGTTCAGGACACAAGAAGAACGGCAGTCTGCCTGTGTAAACAAGGGAGATTGTCGTTCCGTCAGAGAGGAAGGTACTGATCCTGCGTTTCTGCTAAGCAGGAACACGGATCTTTGCCTTCCCCTAGTCAAAGCACCTCCCAAACAGTTAGTAAGCACAACTTAAGCATACATTAAACCCTTTAATCTCGCCTGATGTTAACCCCTTCCCTGCCAGTGTCATTAGTACAGTGACAGTGCATATTTTTTTAACACTGATCATTGTATTAGTGTCACTGGTTCTCCAAAAAGTGTCAAAAGTGTCAGTTAGGTGATTGATTTGCCTGCCGCAATATCGCAGTCCCGCTATAAGTCGCTGATCGCCGCCATTACTAGTAAAAAAATAAGAAGAATAAAAAAAAAATCCCATAATTTGTGGACACTATAACCAATCATTCTACGCTTTCTGGGATTTTTTTTACCAAAAATATGTAGCAGAATACATATTGGCCTAAACTGATGAAGAAATTATATTTTTTACATTTTTTTTATTGGGTATGTCTATAGTAGAAAGTACAAAATATTGTTTTGTTTCTTTTCAAAATTGACATTTTTTTTTTTCATAGCGTAAAAAATAAAAACTGCAGAGTTAATCAAATACTACCAATAGAAAGCTCTATTTGTTGGAAAAAAGGGACACATATTTTATTTGGGTACAGCGTCCCACGCCCGCGAAATTGTCAGTTAAAGTAACGCAGTGCCATATCGCAAAAAATGGCCTGGTCATGAAGGAGGGTAAATCTTCCAGGGCTGAAGTGATTAAAGGAATTTCTTGGGGACCTCCAGGTCACCAGATCTACCGTCCCCATTGGAAGATTTCCCCTCTATTACTTTTCTGGGGACAATCCAAAATTTGTGATTTTCTTTTACTTTCACTTCTAATGATAATGGTAAACAGGACAAATAGAGAGGGCGAAACGCCCTAATGGTGGCTCAGACAGCAATAGAAACCGACAGGAGTTCTAATCCCTCTCCACTCCATCCAAAGCTAAATTCTAAGACTTTAGTTATACTTTCAGCTTTGTAAGTGTTATTTTGCTGCTACTCATACTATCACCATAAGTGATAATTTATCATCCCAAAAAGAAATCAATATAAAAGTAAATTCACAAATATTACCACACAGGTCATCACCCTTTAACCCTTTTGCTGTCACCGACGTATGGCATACATAATCACCAATGGGGGGTGGATAGAGGTTCAATGTGTGCAAATCTGACAAGCCAACTGTCAGGTGGACATCCCAGGTCCATTCTGTGTTTTTCCTTTGCAGTGCATTTTCAGATCGTGGGCATAATCGCAGCGATTCTGCCACAATCCCAAAACACCCAGGTCTGAATAGGGTGTTAAAGTTTTGCCTATGGATAATTTAGGGTACTTAAGTTTGTCACCATTTCAAGGGCACAAACATAGCTTTAAGGTTAGAGATGTTAGGTATCGATTTACTCAGTGCAACCTCATCTTGTGTATTAAAAAAAAAAAAAAAAATGGGTAATGGATAATGGATTGCTTCTGTGTGCCTTTTATTTAACCTTAAGTGTATTTTCTACTGAAATTTTGCACTTGATATATTGTTGAGCTAACAATAGCTTGTTGAGCTGTGTGACATAAAATATTGTAACTTCCACCATTTTATCATTGTACTCTCCAGGGTCTCTGGTTTTAGAAATATATAAAACATTTTGAGGTTTTTAGGTAATCTTCAGTTTTTTCGAAATTATTTCTTTAAAGGTGTCAAAAAAAAAAAAAATAAAGTGGTTGTGGCAGCAAAACCATTAAAATAACAGCAGGGTGGTAATAATTAAGAGCTTTAAAATCTGCCTATGGAGAAGATACAAAAAATGAGCCGTTTGAGGTGATGATAAAATAAAATTTCATGAGATAAAATAACGAATTCTGAGAAAATGGGGACAAATGAAGTTTATCTTATCTTTGTGAATTAAATATTTTCAGGAGAAAATTATCATGACATGAAATAAATAGTGATGTTATAATAAAGCATTCATTGTGGTGAATCAACCCTGTTGCAGTCTAAAGGTGTACATGTTCTCAACAGGACAAATTTACAGTAATTACAGTATATCTGAAGGTGCTCAAATTCAGTTATTTTGAGTTGTTGAGTGATATCCAGTTTATATCTGTGAAAAATCTAACTGCATGAATATTGGTCTGTCTTATCTGACTTTCTTGAGCTTGAATCAAGAAGAATGTAATCGATGAGGATAAAACGATTTGATCGTTTGCGGTATGGCATATTGATGATTGTATTATATCTTTTTTAAGAATAAAAGATCACCTGTTTTAAAGTTATTATTTGATCATGATACTAATAATACTAATTTGAAAAAAAAAAAAAATAGCAAAAGGGGGGGGGGGGGGTGGAAAGCGAAAAGTGGGCAGTTTTTTGGGCCTTTTTTTTTCTTTTCATTCTCTTTTTTTAAGGTTTTTCTATTTCTTTGGAAATTGGTGGACACTCCCTTTTCCTGTCATTAGACCATGCAGACAGATCAGATCAATGATCAATGCCAACCCTGTAGGGTTGCCTTATCCTCCTAACTTATATCCATTCTAATGCTCGACAGACTATCATGATATGGGCTGCCTTGCCCGGTAAGATACCCTGTCCTAGGTCGCTAGGTTTTACACAAATAGGAATGAATGGTATGAGACCGTCAGGGATCCTGAAACAGGCCCTCTTCCACCATATACCAGCTTTGGATACTTCTTCTCCTTAGTTCTGCCTCTACTGTTCCCTTATCTTTATCACAGGGATATATCCTATTGTTAAAATGTACTTCACCCTGTTATGACCACTATTAACAATTCAATTTGTATTTGAATAATTATAAATGAGATGAAAATTTTATATGTGAAGTTTCAATAAAATCTTTAAGGAAAAAAACAAAAACAAACGTGTGTGGCAATAAAAATGCCTCTAAATAAAATTAGGTATTTTCTTCAATTTCTAAGTAACAATCTATACAAAATTCCTATATGTGTACCCTCAGACTGAAACACACACACTCAGAAATCAGACCTTTACTCTCTGGGAGAAAGGTCTGTCAAGTATATATAGTGTATGTGTATATATATATATATATATATATATATATATATATATATATATATATATATATATATATATATATATATATATATATATTAGTATATATATATATATATATATATTCAGACGTTTTAGTAAGGAGCTGTCACTATTAAAGATTCCACGTGATCTGGGAAAGTACCTTAATTAGCTCACCAATGAGGAATATATCCACTTTGAATAGACTGAGAAGGAGGCACATCCAATGGCCATTTGATGTGTATGCCCACTTGATGTCTTTCGTCAGCTCTATATTTTAGGCAGCCCACTGACATTAGAAAGTAGAGGGTAGTCAGTTGTTAGACATGATCCATTAACCCTCAGTGGAATCTGTCTTTGCAAAGCTGATGAGTGCCCTAAATACTTGTAAACTGAACGTACTCAAGCTTACAAGTAGTGTCAGTGATGAAGGAAGAAGGTGTCAATGATGAGAAGATGAGGTGTCAATAATCAGTAGGAGGTACAATAGAAACCAGGGCAGATCGATTAATTGAACAGCCCAAGCATCTTCTTACAGGGACTCCCCATATATGAGCTTCTCATATCTTGTTTATGGGTAGTGCTAGTCAAATATGGCCCCTCTAAAGGAAACATATATGAATATGAATAGAGACAATGTAAATATAAAATAAATGCAAGTCCAAGTATCTTTTTGCAGGAACATGAAAGAAGAGGAAAACTTCAAAGGTGCATCTGGCTCTTTGATGTTTGGATATTGCCAAGAAAGATCTCCATATTCAGTGATGTGTAGTCTTATTAATCTCCTTCATTGAGATTCAGTGCAGATACTGCCAACCGCTTTATTAAAGATATGGAGGGAAAGGGATGTCATACAACTCACACATATACCTGTCGTAGGTCAGATTAGCCCACTGTAGATGGATTCTGCCAATAAATGGTCAATATCTAAGAAGCACACACCTCCCGAGTTTGAATAAAATCTACGTGTATATTGAATAGGCATGTTAAAACAGTATCATAATCACAAATGGCACCAAAGTACACACTGAACACTTATTTATGCTGGCCATTGAAATGAATTAACACTCAAGAGCTAAACACTCTAGTGTTAATGCACATTTTAGACGTGTTTACACACGTCAAGCGTTTTTCTGCCAAAACGCTGCTGCTCTTAGATGCCCTGGCAATGTTTTTTTTTCTGCCTCTAAACTCCTCTAAATGCCTAAGTGTGCTTGGATACATAGGCTAACACACAGGGGCATTTAGAAGCAGAACAAAAATTCCAGACACCCCCAACAGCCACATTAAAAAACGCTCACTGTGCATGAGACCTAAATATGTACCATGCCTTTAATTTTTTGTCCAGAGTGCCTAAGTTGCCTCTATGTTACTCAATACATATACCTCTTGGATTACAAGAGCACTGCAGCTGCTGAAAATGCATGGACTGTCTGGAAGGGCAAGGAAGACTCAGTTACAATAAGCTACTTGAGTTAAATCAATCTCCTGTCAACTATTCCTAATGGTTCTCTGACAGATCAGAAGTTTTGGCTAGGTGCTAAACATCTGGTCTTCAGAGTATAACCATGTACCTGTATGAGAGTATCACAGGATTTAAATGTCTAGAGATATACTTTCATTGGTGGCCTGAGAAGTGGTGCTGCTTCTTTTCACTGTTGTATGATGTTCTGCCTATCCCCTATCCTTCTTGAATGTCATATTAACAGTCATATTTAGAATGAGACTTGCTGAATGAAGCCTATTAAAAGTATTTATTCCTATAAAGTCAGAAAAGAATACAGAGCCGATGATGGATATGCTGTATATTGTAAGTGACAGAAAAAGACAAGCCAGGAGAAAAATGATGAATTTACCGTAGACCTTGATGAATGGATGCTGCTTACAGAGTGCCCATGCAAGAACTACAGAGGAACACAAAAATAAAGGGTGTAAACAATAATAGTACTAGACATGCCATGGAAGCCAATGGAACGCAGACAGGAGAAGGACACATAGACAGTAAGTAAGGGTCAGTATGTTAGCACAAAGACTAACATAATATTCATGCACTTGAGGTCACAGAATAACTTCAGCTCTCATTATTATCTCATGCTACTAAGGATAATTGTATATGGGTAACCCAATGTTACTGAAAGCAGCTTGATCAGAGTTGCATTAATGATAGTGTCCATGGATGCTGCTGAGCATGGGGGGATTAAAGAGAATGGAACAAGTGGTATTCTTTTTCTTTGTCTAGTTTTCAGTAAAACATTTATATGGAGAAAGCATGGGGTCTGTCTATTAAATATATACAATATCAAACAGCGCAGCTCTGCTATGTTGATCCTGATGCTAGCATATCTTAAAGTGTTACTAAACCCATGACCCTGCATTCACTATATCTGGCCTCCCACAGTACACAGAACATGGAAATGCAATTATTTTATTAATATAAACTGCTAAATACCTTTTCTCATCAGCAGTATATAGCAGTCTTGTGACTTCTATCAGTGCCTGGTAAAAGCTTGTAGAAGGAGTATTCATACTGCACTAGCTGTCCTATTAGGATGCAGTACCCCTGACCCTCTGTCTGGACAGTGCTGATTGGCCCTGTGCTGACCACTTGCACTCTCCCAAGAAAAAAAAAACTCTAGCAATACACACCAAATTGAGCATGTGCAGCCTGACTACAGTAACTCTCTTATCCAGACATGTTTTGTAGTCAGTGGAAGAAGAGGAGGATCTGTGCATACAGGATCAAACAGCCTTTTTTACACAGTGCAGAGGATTAACCCCTTAGGTTTCACAGTGAGTATAACTAGCATTCTTTACTGCATATACAGACTGATTTTACTGTTGTGGGTTTAGTAACACTTTAAGAGAATCTGTCAGGAATGATAATTTTTAAGAATCTGAACAAACACTGTTATTTAGCTTGTGAAGGAAGCTCAGTACCAAGCTTGTAAAGCTTCCATGGAGGTTGACTTGTTCTTACTGCAACTTAGTTCTCATAATAGACACTCTGTCCATGCTGCTGGAAAGGGACACAACTGTCAAATAATAAAGCCTTTAGATTACTTTCAAGGAAACATGACAACACTTTTGTTAATACATAATTTTTTGAGTGTCTGTTATGAGCACTGAGCTTAGGCAGGAGTTAGGAAGTCAATGAAGAAGGAAAATATGTCTCGGGAGCTGCACATCACACAAAACCCTCATGTAAAGAGTGGAAGCAGCCTCAGCCTAGACTCCATCCTGGCCATGCCCCCATTATGTTTCGCCCCATCCACATGGCTTATTCGTGGGATTCCCATGATTCCCATGCCTAAGTCCCGTGGGTGGGGAAAACATTTTGGGGGATGTCCCATTGGTGGGGCAAAACATGTTGGGGGATGTGGCTCGGACAGAGTCTGGGCTGAGGCTGCTTCCACTCTTTACATGAGGGTTTTGTGTAATGTGCAGCTCCCGAGACTTCTTTTCCTTCTTCACCTTCTTCTCCTTTGACTTCTATGGAGCTGAGACAAGCTCCTTTCCTGCCTGCATTCTTAGAGGCTATCAGCATATAAGTACTTAATAGAGGCTTAAGCGGCACGCTCAATTTCTTTGTATGGGTTCACAGGAGTAAGTTAGGCCTTACTGCCAGACACACACTTAGCCTGCCACTCCTGCCCTAGCAAGGAGAGCATACGAGAAAATAATAAAACAAGTTTTAAGGGCACTATTATAAAAACTCAAGAATGAGGATGTAGACTGTATAACCAATGGTAACTAATTCTCTTAAAAAAATTTGAGTGAAATGGCTTTATTTCCTTCACCGATATCAGTGAAATTTAATTTGGTATTACATGCCACAGTTACTAATTAACAATATACTGTATACGATGTGGAAACCCCTTTGCCTAACCTTTTTTACATACAGTATATGACAAAGACACAATAACTTTAAAAATACAATAAATGTCTTAGTGTGCTGTTCTCCTTAAATGTTGGATAATAAGGCCACTGGAGCAGATCTGTACAGCACATTTACTAAGGGTATGGGTGGGAGAGCAGGTGCCTCTCATCATGTGGCTGCTATTAGTAGATGGTGTGTCAGGGGACAATAGTTTGACTCTTGGGAGAACCTGAGAGTCCTCAGAGAGTACAGACTAAGAGTGTATCTCATACAGTAAACATGCCCGAGGAGAGCATTGTACATGAAAATCATGTCAGGTTTAACTAGCAAAATCCACAGAGAAAGAAAAGTTTTCAACAAGGCAGCAACTTTGATAAAAACACTGATGGGCATACAAGATATCCATGAACCAATAAATAGTCTTGATAATGCGTGTTTTACAATATCTTGACTGCAGACTGGACACATATGGTGAAACTTTTCAATCAAGTTAACTGAAAAAGAAATACTTTGAAATCTACATATTGAACAATATAAGTGAAAATTTTCCCAGTTCTATTTGGCCACCCAAAACGGCAACAATAAAGTTTGTGTGAGGAATTGCCAGTCTTAAGCCAGCCATAGATAGTTCGAATCTTGACCGGTTCAGCAGGGACTGACCAATATTCAAACCATGTATAGGCAGGCTGAATATACCCGAGGTGATCGATCGATCAACTTGGGTGCAACCAGCTTGCCAGATTTACATGTGATTATTGCTAGCGGCTATTATAGGTATTGAACCTGGAAGAACAGCAGGCTGAGATGTCAGGGGTGACAAGCGAAGATGTCACATCGCTACAGTGGGGTTTACTAAAGTAGACATTAGTTTAAATAGATTGCACTTCAGATCCCACTGCAGCTGGAAGGCAGCAGTCGTTACTGCAGGCTAACGGCTTATTTTTTCAATGAAGCCTTCAGCCATCTGTCATACAGTAGCTGACATAATGATCACATGACCAGGAACCACTCTGGTTTGTGATCATCAGTGACAGCCAAGACTGAGAGCCAGTAGCCACATAAAGTATAAGCTGCTGGTTCTCAAAGGGAAGATGACTATTGACAGAATAATACATTGTGTTAATAAACAGATTGCAGACAGGAATAGGTACCGTAATTTCCTTATATCCCAAATTTAAGGCTGGCTACAGATTAATTGAAATTTCAATCCATCAATGGGCAGGCTGGCTGTACTGAAGTCGATACATCAATCAACTTTAGTACCACCAGCTTGTCGTTTTTTTCAAACAATCACTGCCAGCAGCTATAGCCACCATCAGTGATCATTGTGTTCTGATGGTGGGATCGTCTGCCCATGCTCCCCGCTGGCAGAACACAATAATGCTCAGTATTTATAGGGAAATTGAGCAATTTTCCATAAAATGATACACACTTGCATAATGTATGGCCTGCCTAACACTAAGGATATAATAATAAATAGTCAAAATAGGAAACTATACAATTAATAGGAATATAAAACATGTTAAAAATTAGATACTACGGATGTTTTTGGAGACAAGCTTGTTAAATCTAAAAGCACAAAATGATGTTAAAAGTAAGAACTCCACACCACCAGAAGAAACAAAGAGTGGAAGACAGGAATTAGGCCCAACAATAGATATTTAGAAATGTTCACAATATTAAGAACACATCAGAAGTACGAAGAGCCTTATCAGAATTCACCTGATCATCAGCACTAAACCTCCTATCCATCTGAAAACAGAAAAAGTAACAACTTCATTAGAAGAAAAAAATAAAGTAAAAATCAAATAAGAAAAAAAAATCCAGCATTATTTAGATTTAAAATGGTAATATAACATAACTCTAATGACATTTTCGAAAAAGCGGCTGTTTCATCTCTATATTGCTCTCTCTGCTATATTATCAAATAAAGTCTAATGCATGACTGGTTATTTTTACACATTCACAAGCTGCCCACAAATGCCACTTTATTTCTGTATTTGGTGTCTTTCTTGGGACACTAAACATCTATGCTTTATGACAATTTAGCCTGACAATTCCAGGAGAGTGGCTGTGGTTGCTAGGGAACACACAGAAGGAAATCCCATAGAGATCACTGATCCCTTTATGTAGTCATGAAATGTGCCACATTTATTACATTTTTATGATTTATTAAGGAGGAATAAATAGCGAAAAAACAAAACTCACTTGTTTCATTTCACTCCGTAGCTTAGTAATCCCGGATCTTTCAGTCTTGGTGACTCCTGTGTGTCCCATCTCATGGATTGAAATAGCTGGGCTGGTTGCACTTGAATAAACCGGACGCACTAGGGAGGTAGCAACAGACAATTATTCTGAGACAGTAAATATTGCAGAACACTCTTTTAACTTTACTACCTTTACTATCAAGTAGACCCAGCAATCCTTATAGAGCAACACTAATAAATTGGAATAGGGCACCCTGCATCAATGTAAGCTGGCATTAAGGTCCAACTCTATAATTTCCCTATTCCTCCCTCCCACCGACATCTAACCCATCTTGTCAGTTGTTCAATTTTCTTACCTGGTTAAAGACAGCCATAGATGGTTAGAATCTCAGCCAGTTCAGCATGGCAAGTTTTTTTCTTTCAACTCAGCGATCAAATGGGGTGGAAGGGGAATTAATTTTATCCCAGAATTGGGCTTTTAACTGCATAAAGTATATCTAAAACATTTCTCATTTTGATAGAGTTAGAAATGATTAAAATTCCATTTTTCTATTTTTGTCTACGTCCCATTCAAAGATTTCCCTTCACGTTTGTTCCTGTAGGCACAACAGAAAGTGACCAAAAGTCTCTCTAAAGTGAAGTAAATCCCCTCATAGACTGTTGGAAAAATAGATTTCTCCTCTGTTCTAAGGACTTCAAATGTAGTATTACCCCTCACTTTCAGCCCCAGCGGTCCCCAAGACAAATCGAGAAGATGATTCCTCCAAACAGGGACACAGACAGCAATAAAACCCTTAGGAAAACAAGAAGACGAGCACAGGAACCCTCAGAGTTATTCTATTAATATAAGAGTTGTGGTGGTATTTCGACAGAGTATCTGGATTCTGGACTAGCAGCTTCTTCAGATCAAATTTCCAGTTTCTTTGGTTTGTAGCTAACTGAGTCTTATGCCCTGTACACACGGTTGGACTTTCCGATGTAATATGTGCGATCGGAGCCTATTGTCGGAAATTTCGACCGTGTGTGAGCTCCATCGGACTTTTTCCATCGAAATTTCCGACACACAAAGTTTGAGAGCAGGCTATAAAATTTTCCGACAACAAAATCCGATCCTTTAAATTTCGATTGTGTGTAGACAATTCTGCCGGACAAAGTGCCACGCATGCTCAGAATAAATTGAGAGATGAAGGCTATTGGCTATTGCCCCGTTTATAGTCCTGACGTACGTGTTTTACGTCACCGTGTTTGGAACGATCGGATTTTTCGACAACTTTGTGTGACCATGTGTATGCAAGACAAGTTTGAGCCAACATCCGTTGGAAAAAATCCTAGGATTTTGTTGCCGGAATGTCCGATTAATGTCCGACCTTATGTACCGGGCACTAGACTGACGCAGAAAACTAAAAATGAATCACCCAGATATCAATGTATTCCAGTATTAATGGTGTAAAATACTTTGTCATAAAGCCAAAACTTTTGGGAGGCCATACAACTTCCCCTTCATCAAGGCTTGAAGATAAGGAGTGAATAAACAATGTGAATTAAACAGTATTAGAACTGGACAAGTTCAGAGTTTGTCAGCAGTTGTTAGGAGCTACACATTGAACACAGGTAGTGTGGTGTAAACAAACCCTTAAGCCCCGTACACACGGGCAGAATTTCGGGAGACATTTGCCAGTTAATAAAAAAAAAACGGCCGACATTCTGCTTGTGTGCATGTCAGTTGGTCTGTCTGTTCAGCCGGCTTCTGTTGGACGTGCATGCTGGAAAACCAGCAGCCGACCCACTCCCGATCAGCGCTCTCAGCCAATGGCAGAGAGCGCTGATCGGAGTGTTCTGGTGGGGAGGGGGGGTCCCCAAGTCAGAACACAAGAGCTCAGCTGGGGAGATCGCTGGGCCAACTTTGCATGGGTAGCACAGTGTATCCGACTGGAGCTGTCAGGTTTTTTTCGTTCAAATTGCTGGGTTGCACAAAAAAAAAATTGTAGTGTGTACCAGGCTTTAGGCCGGCCACAGATGTGGTTGCAGGAAAGAAAATCGTGGGGAATCCCTCTCGGAGAGCCATCGTGCTCTCCCGGCGGGGAGGGGGGGATGAACGCAGTGAATATTGCTATATTGCTAGTGTCAATCAAAAAAACAGAAGTGGGTGGACTGGGCCTTGCATCCATTCATCAATTGCCTTTTGGACCACCCATTAGTCCATTTAGTGGATCACTACATAGTGACCATGCTTATTTATATTACTATGTTTCAACATTGACAAACATATTCACTTACCGCTCCGTTCCACGCCAAACTCCTTTCCACTCAGGATGTGATGAAGAAGATTCTTCATGTCAAAAGGACTAAGACTCATCAGGCTTTCTGAAGCCTCTTCACCTGAAATCACAGAATGCAGGACACATAATAAACAGACATGCCTGGCAAGGTTTAACATTTTTACTGTTAATGCGCATCTAGTTATGTATGAAGCCTGTTAAGGAGTTATTTTCATAATATCAGCAGTAAAACTAAATTCTAGCAAACTGGAGATTAAAGGCATGTGACTAACCTGAACAGTTTAAGCTGCGGGCTAGCTCCGTAGCCATCACCTGGATGATTAGACCAATCCGAAGCCGGAGCATTTCTCCAAAAAGAACTGGCTGGGAGCGGACATACATGGCCAGATACAGCATGATCTCCTGCAAAATTCACATATTAGAGTCTGTTGGCTCTGAATATACTTATGCCGTGTACACACGGGCGGACTTTTCAACCGGACTGGTCGGACGGAACGAATCCGTCGGACAATCCAACCGTGTGTGGGCTTCATCGGACCTTCAGCGGACTTTTTCTGTTGAAAATCAGATGGACTTTAGATTTGGAACATGTTTCAAATCTTTCCGACGGACTTGAGTCCGGTCGAAAAATCTGTTCGTCTGTATGCTAGTCCGATGGACAAAAAAGGATGCAAGGGCAGCTATTGGCTACTGGCTATGAACTTCCTTATTCTAGTCCCTTCGTATGTCATCACGTTCATACCAATAGAATTTCTAATGGACTTTAGTCTGTCCGTGTGTGGGCAAGTCCGGTCGTCTGAAAGTCCATCGTAACTCCGTCGAAAGTCCGTCGGAAAGACCGTCGGACGTTTGATGCTGAAAAGTCCGCCCGTGTGTACACGGCATAAGGTGTCTCCTTTATTAGGAGTGTCATAAAAAATACACATATACACCTATAATGACAGTAGAATGCATATATATTTTTAAGTAAGTAGTTGACATTTAAGTTATTCTTTTTCATGTAGGGTGCAATCTTTTAGTTATTGCAGTAAAGATTTTTTGAACCCACCCAAAAAATGATAGGTAAGGTCAGAAGAGGTAGTAATTAGTCATTTAGTAAAAACAAATCACCATCTTGCTTATTTCTAAATGACAAACAAATACCCACTATTTTAAGAAATGATTCCTAAGTATCTATTTCAAATATGGGGCAACTCTGTTGACCTTATCTCCAATTTTTTTGGGGGGATCAAAAATCTGAATTCTACTTCATACCCGGAACAAACAATTGCACTGTGCAAGATCATTCAAACCACCCTGAAGAGGTGGTCATTGAGCATGACCACTTACTGTATCCAAAAGAATACATATTATTACTATAGGTACTTACAGTATACAGCACTGACAATTTACGCAGCACTTTTCATATATATTGTACATTCACATCAGTCCCTGCCCTCAAGGAACTTACAATCTAAGCTCCCTAACTCACATTCATACAGAGGCCAATTTATAAACTAGTATGTCTTTGGTCATGGAGGAAACCCATGCATGCACAGGGAGAACATGCAAACTCCATGCAGGTAATGCCATGGTTGGGATTTGGACCAACTATCTTAGTGCTGCCAGGTAGAAGTGCTAGCCATTGTGCTACCCGTATCCTCTTCAAGACTATTAACAGGTTTGCTTTGATCCCCATTTGGCTTCTTTCAACTGTACAGATGTATATAGAGTATATGCAGCAGCATGACTTTGATCACTTGAAAATTGCATCCTTTTTTCCTATTAAATATTACACTTGTACCAATCTCCTGCATGGCATTTTATCCCGCCTTTTTTTTTTCTCTCCCAATCTTCTGACGAAATTTTGCTTTTAGTTTTGGATATTAGTCTTTACCTGCTGACTTTCCTTTTGAATCCTTGAGTGGCACATGTGCCGAGCGAGGAACCACCTATGTTTAATTAGCAGCAGGACAGCTACTTGACACGGGACTCGGAAGCTAGCAGCAATCACTGTAGAAGTGGTGCCTACTACAGTAATTTCCAGATTCAGGGATCCCACCTACATACTTACATTGATCCAAGCCGGGCCAATCTTCCCTGCTGGCTACTGTATTCTGACAGCCAAGGGAACAGTGGCTGTCAGAATACAGTAGCCAGCAGGGGAGATTCCCCCATCCATTCTGCTTCTCTTATTCAGTCTGTGGAGGTTAACTAGGGAAACTTAATATGTATGTTTAGCCTAAATCAGCAGCAAACAAGTAAAATCTTCCTTCTATTGTTTTAATACTGTGAGTGTTTTTATACCATATATATATGCTCATTACATTCTCAGTTCAAAATTACCCTTGTTTTCAATACATTTTCATGGTATTATTTTTAGTTGAACAGTGCGTCTGATTTTATACAGTCACTTTTCCCCCAAGATTTTTCTTCCCAGCTTCTTCTGGTTTTTAGATCAAAGTTGTTGGAGCCAGGTAGTGCTGCATATGGCATATCACATATCACCAAAGACACCTTGCAGACAATTGTATAATGGGGTACATTGCTTTCCCAGCACGGGAAACTCTCCCATGATGTCCTACCTGTGTGAGTACAGCAATACTGATATCCTGTCCACTAGCTTCGTAAATCAAGGCAGCCAGCTCTTCTGGAGGTAAAGGCCTATGTGGGAAAAAGTAACATACGCATGTTTCCAAGACACTTTCCTTCTCAACACCATACTTTAGCTTTATACAATTTACATTTCCAATGTATTATTGAGCTAATCATTTCTTCTTTAATTACACAACTCAAATTATAAAATACTTGCAGAAAACCTCAATTTTTTCCTCCCTGATCGCACCCATATATTTTACTGGTGCGTGATGTCTATTACAAACGGCGTTTAAAATACTCCTGCACACTATATACAGGGATATGGGAAATGATTATTACTCACGTAATACACAGATTGAACTGGATGGACTGTTGTCTTTATTCAACCTTACCTATTATGTAACTTAAAGTGGTTGTTAACCCACTTTCACTACTTCATATAATCCTTTTTGTTTCCTAATGACAAGTGCTCCTGTCTGTGTGTTTTATAAAAAAAAAAAAAGCCTCCTTTACCGTATTTCAGAGCGATTCCTGGTGATCACATGACCGCCCGCCTCTCTCCTCTGCTCAGCTGACAGCTGCAGCAGGCGGGACCGAGAATCCCCCGCTGACGTCAGTCGGGATGCAAGGAGGAGAGAGCTGGCCGGTCACGTGATTGTGGGGAGCCGCCCTGAAATACGGTAAAGGAGCCATTTTATTTATAAATCACACAGACAGGAGCACCTATAATTAGGACGCAGCGAGGATTATATAGGATATGAAAAGTTAATTGAGCAGCAGGAGCGGAGGGGGTGGGCACTGACACGAGCAGACAGGCAGGGAGGGAGAGGGGGAGAGAGCGCAGAGGAGGACAGAGCAGGGCTGTGGATGACGGAGGGACATAAACTGACCACGGTGTCAGGGCTCAGCCGCCATGATAAACCGTGGTCAGTTTACAGAGGGGAGGGTATAGCCAGGCATGATCAGCCAGGTTTTTTTAGGTGATACGGGGAGCCAAATGACACAGCACAAGCACTGTGCTATGTAACATGCTTTAAGGGAACAGGATCTTTTTTTTTTTTTTTTTTGGGGGGGGGTTAACAAATGCTTTAATATACTTCCTTACTGACAGTGAAAATCCCTCTAGTAGGAACTGAAGGCTATGCTTATAACTACATAAATGTAAAGTATTGCACAGATACACAAGGCTGTAACAGCTGTATTGTGGTTCTGTAAATAGTCATTTCAGACATGTACCTCGACTCCCTTTAGTTTACATAAAGTATTTTGGACGTGTTGGCAAAACTCGATCATTTATTAGGCTTTGCAGGTTTATGTCTCTTTAGAGAGAAATGGGAAGAAGAGAGCCGACAATATACAGTGGAAAATAGGAGCTACCAGACAAGGTGGGGGAGATTTAATAAAACTGGTGCCGCTCTGCATGGTAGTCAATCAGCATCCAGTGCCCCGTACACACGATCCAAAAATCAGATATAAAATACCGCTTTTGAAGCAATTGTACGATAATGTGAACATTAGTACACAGCTTGAGAGCCGATCACGACAGTCCATACAAAATTATCCGATGGGACAAGCACGAGAATCTTACTTGTACAATACCAGATTGTACGATTTTGTCTGAAAATACAATACAAATAAACTACAACACATGACATCACTTCTGAATTTTTAATATCTGTCATATGAGCATTTTCGTCACTTTAGTAACCTCTTCAATTTCTACTTGCGACTAGCAAGCAAAAAAAGTTGGACGATCTGTCGTCTGATTTTCGGATCGTGTGTATGGGGCATTACTTCAGCTTGTTCAATTAAACCTTCACAATAAAACCTGGAAGCTGATTGGTTTCTATGCAGAGCTGCACCAGATTATGCACTCTCTAGTTTTGGTAAATGAACCCCTGTGAGATATGATTTATCTCAAGGGAAACAACAGTAACTGGAGGAAGTTTTTGACAGTTGCCGATTGAAATTAGTGGGCATTCACCAGACTGAGAATTGTTTGTTTGTAGATCCCTCTACAAAGGATGTTATGTGCGTCAGAGTTAAAAGCACACATATTCATCCAATATGAGTGTATGTAGCTCACATTGGATATTTCTGGCAGATGTGCGTAATATGATTGTTGAATTTTGATTTAGGGTGTCTATAGAGATCATAAATTACCAAGTGAAATTCCACTCTTAGTCCAATCGGATTCAGATGGCAGATATCCTGAGATTCTTTATTGAGGCTCTTCACCCACTGTCAAAAGGCACCTGGCAACTGGGTCGTGGGAAGTGTTGAGTTTGTATTGTCAATGTACATTGGGTCATGGGATGCATGCATGTTACTGGATTATTGTCATTTGTTAACTAATCTGACCTGTGCTATGCTGATTGACCAATGTATTTGTGACCGTTATGCCTCGTACACACGATCGGATTGTTGGCCAACAAAACTGTGGAATTTTGTCCGAAGGGTGTTGGCTCAAACTTGTCTTGCATACACACGGTCACACAAATGTTGGCCAACAATGACGAACGTAGATATGTGCTAGACGTACTAGCACGTACTCCTTCTGCTAATTTCATGTTAGTAGAAGTTTGGTGAGTGTTGATTCGCGCTTTTCATTTCGCGCTTTTCATTTTGTGCTTTTCAGTTCGTTTCTGAATGGCCGTTCGTCAACCAGCCATGTTGCGGAATCAGAGGAGATAACGTATTATTTATTATTGGCTTTGGAGTTATTGCTTTGACATTACTTTTTTGGTTGAATAATGATTTGATTTGGTATATTTTCTATATTTTTGGATGCATAGAATGCACTTTTTGGTTAAGTTCTATTGGCAGATAGCATGTCTAATTTTATTTTTTTTTTTTTTAATGCAGAATAAAAGAAATTGTGGAGAATAATACTTGGCTATGTGTTTTACTTCAAATGACAGTTTGGGAGTAGGCAGTTACATTTTAAAAAATATAATGTAAAATTGACAAGGGACACCAACATAGTTGTATCTTTGATCTTATAAACTACGGGATAATGGTGTTGTGGTAACTTGCACAAATAAAAACAAAAAAGCATAATAATATTATTCTTGATATCACTAGAAAGAAAAAGCCTTTGAAAATGTGTTTGCAATAACTCCATCAGTATCACCAACAATGGAGCTTCATTATTATCCCATTAAAGAAGAAGAGAATTGTGCGCTGCATTTGGAGATTTCATAATTTGCCATGTCACGAATGTTAATTCTCCATTACGAACGCTAATTTATATGACCGACCGCTTCTGCTTCCGAGCATGCGTGTTTGTACTTTGGACTTTTGTCCGACGGACTTGTGTACACACGTTCGGAAAATACACATATTTGTTGGCAGAAAATTTGAAAATATGCTAGCCAACATTTGTTGGCGGAAAGTCCAACAACAATTGTCCGATGGAGCATACACACGGTTGGATTGTCCGCCAACAGCCTGTCATCGAACATTTCTCATCGGAAAGTCCAATCGTGTATACGGGGCTTTAGGTTCACTGTATTCCTTCTGTATTTTTTTTTTTTTTTTTACAAACTATACACTGTGGCTGTGGAATATTAAAAAAAAAGTTGATTTAAACAAATCTTGTGAAATTCTATTTATCACTTACGATGTAATGGTCTTTTCACGAGGTTCAGGGGGAAGACCCACTGTTAGCTGCTTTTGGTGTGACAGGATATCAGTGCATGCCTAGTGGGAAGGAAAGTGGCTGTTATATTATCTTTACAACTACAGAATTTGATTTGGTAATATTTGGAGAAGTCATACAGTAGTAATAAAATAACAATGTTCTGATATACCTCAGCAAGCACTTCCACTCTCTTTTTCAGCAGCCCAGAGATGTAGCGGATCAGACCCCACTCTCGGTTAAGTCCGGCTTTGCTGTATAGCTCGATCAATAGGCAGTGCAGGGTGACTCCACATTGTCCATTCAGATTGGTATCCCAGTCTAGTCCTCTGTATTGAATTAAAACAGGCTACTATTATAGGTGTACTATGTGTTTTAACAAACATTCTACCAAGATTACTAAAAAAAATGCATTATTGCTTATTTGTACTGTTGCTCCTTGCTAAAAACAAATCCCTCAAGGTTTTTTTTAGAATATAGATAACAATGAATAATGAAAACCGATGGCTTGGAGTATGTAAGAATAACAATGGATAATGAAATTTGATGGGTTGGAGTATGTAGGGAATTGTGAAATAAAAATAAGTGACATGCTACTTGAAGCACACAGAAAGCACCTTTAAGGTTCTGAATACTGTATTTATTGGTGTATAACACGCACTTTTTCACCCTGAAAATTGGGTGCAAATAGCGTGTGCGTGTTATACGCCGATACTTCAATTTTAGCTGCCTCGGAGGGCACAGGGAGGGGGGCGGGACGAGCTCCGTCAGATTACATACAGTGAAAATCTCCTGTTTACTTGGCGGCCTCTGTAATAGGAAGTCCCGTCTCCTGGGCTGCCATTGGACCACTGTTCTGTCTATCATAGGAGATTCTCACTGTATGTAATCTGTTGGCGCTCGTCCCGCCCCCTCCCTGCCCCCTCTAGGCTGCAGATAGCCATCGATCAGGCTACACTGATGATAATGGTGAGGCTGCTGCATTGATGGCACTTGTGAGGCTGCATTGATGTGGACTGATGAGGCTGCATTAATGACACTTGTGAGGCTGCAGATGGGCACTGACCCTTATTTTGCTTCAAAGTTCCTTATTTAAAATTTAGGGTTTTTTTTCCTGAAACTTTCCTCTTTATAATGAATGTGCGTGTTATACACTGATAAATACGGTATTTTCATAGTTTTCCTCTCCTTGGGATCCCCTAATTTTGGGATTCTCTGACATGTAAATGCTGACCCAGCTACTTGTTCCAGCCTATAATTGCACACTCTTAAGCCTTACTATTAGCTATTAACTATTACTGTAAGGATGACCTTACTAGCCAAAAGCAAGGGTGCCTGCTATGTGTACCATCAGCACTAAGGCCTGGTTCACACCTATGCATTTTTTAGTGCTTTTCCAGTTTTGCAGAAACACACTACAGTCCATATAACATGATTTCCTATGGATGTAGTTCACATCTGTGCATTTTATGGAAAGGGCCAGGGACTTTTTTCTGGTTTTTGGTTCCATAATCTTTAATGGATTAAAACTGTGTATTGAAAAACGTAAAAATGCACCTCGAATATGCAAACTGCAACCTGCATAGGTGTGAACCAGACCTTAAAGCCTGTAGGTACAAGTGGTTGCACACTTGTACCTACAGGTAAGCTTTATTATAAGTACAAGGAATATCTCCTAAACTTGCACCATTTAGGAGATATTCACTACTTCTGCAGTTGGTGACGTCACCAGCACATGTGCTCTGAAGGGATGGCATGTTGTCCCTTCAAAGTGTGCTGACGCAACTGTGGTTCTCGTGTACATGTGCGGGAGTGACATCATTGTGGTTCGGCCATTGAAATGGCCGGAACCCGCGAACCTGGAAGGAAGACTAGATGAAGATGGCAGCCCTCTCAGCGGTGACAGCATTCCCCCCGAGGGCTTTGTTTTAAGGTAATTCTCTCCTAATGTGCTTGTATGCGATGCCTACTAGTACATTATGTCATTACCTTGCAGGGGGAATGTTTTTTTTTTTTTCTACTTAATTATCGCTTTAAAGTGTATGTATGGCTAAAACATTTTATTTCAGTCTTGGATAGAACAGGCAAGGATTACACCCTTGTCCGTTTATGGTTTGTGGTCTGTGGCCAGTTGGGGAGATGCCCCTTAACTTTCTGCCCTGGATATGCAACATGAAGTAAAAGAAACTCCCTACTAAGTCAGGGGAATTATATTCTAAAGCTTGGTATACACAGATTTTTTTTTCTTTTCATTCAGCCAGGATAAAAACTAACAGATGCCCCCATCCATACAAGCAAGGTAGATGAAGGAATCCTCTCGGCTGTGCAATTGTATTCTGACAGCGGGACTTGTCAGAATACACTGATCAGCTGATCGAATTTGAGTTTTTCAGCATGGCTGTTATGCCCCGTACACACGGTCGGACATTGATCGGACATTCCAACAACAAAATCCTAGGATTTTTTCCGACGGATGTTGGCTCAAACTTGTCTTGCATAAACACAGGCACACAAAGTTGTCAGAAAATCCGATCATTCTGAACGCGGTGACGTAAAACACGTACGTCGGGACTATAAACGGGGCAGTAGTCAATAGCTTTCATCTCTTTATTTATTCTGAGCATGCGTGGCACTTTGTGCGTCGGATTTGTGTACACATGATCGGAAATTCCGACAACGGATTTTGTTGTCGGAAAATTTTATAGCAAGCTCTCAAACTTTGTGTGTCGGAAAATCCGATGGAAAATGTGTGATGGAGCCTACACACGGTCGGAATTTCCGACAACAAGGTCCTATCACACATTTTCCGTCAGAAAATCCGACCGTGTGTACGGGGCATTAGACAGAAGTCAATCTGCCAATTGACTTCTGTCGAACAGAAAGGACTACACAAAGTTCGAAATTCAGCTGGTCCCTGCTAAACTGGGCAAATTTTGACCAGTCTATACCCAACTTACAGCAGATGTTACTGGAACAGGTGTTCCCACTAGAAGACTACCCTCACTTTTTGTTCTTGTAACCTTTTGGCTTTTCTATCACTGTCCCACTGGCAATGGTGACCCCAAAGAACAGAGGGGTGAATCTTTCCAAAAGGACACAGACAGCAATAAAAAGTTGGCGGGTGTTTTAATCCTTCCTTACTCCTTTCAAATCTAATCTCTCTCTCTCTCTCTATATATCTATATATATCTATATCTATATATATATATATATATATATATATATATATATATATATATATATATCCTTAAAGGAAGGTATTTTTTGCAGTTTTAACTGTGTTTCTAGAGAAACATCTGAAATAGATCACTTAGATATAAAATAACTTTACCATGGGGCTGATTTGCTAAAACTGGAAAGTGTAAAACAGCCAATCAGCTTCCAGGTTTTGATGTCAAAGCTTAATTTAACAAGTTGAAATTAGAAGCTAATTGGCTATGCACAGTTGCGTAAGATTTTGCACTCACCAGTTTTAGTAAATCAACTACCATGTGTCTAAGTTTGAAAAAAGTCTTGTTTCTAAATGTATTTTGTACATCAGAGCTGCCATAACAGCTGCCTGTCTTAACTAGGCCATTTTGTAAAAAACTTGCTGAACCATATTTTCATGATAAATTTGTAGGTCCTCATTTTTGCTATATGACAGATCAACTGAGTATACTGTTAAAATTACAATGTATTTTCAGACTTCTGACCAAAGACTGTACTGAGGAAATGAAGATAGCATTTTCTTGGGTATCACCTAGTTTGTATATTAGCAACCCTCATAATTTCTGAGCTCACACTCATATTTATAGGTAAAATCTCTTGAAACAATCTAAGGCAGGGGTAGGCAACCTTAAAGTGGTGGAGATCTACCTGAACAACTTGGGAGAAGTCAAGGATCACTGGTCACACAGTCACCCATTGTCCCTTCCTTACACCTGTTTAAACCTCTAATTGCTGTACTACTGTGTCATATTTGCGTGCATTGCATGGCAATCACGAGTTTAAATCGGGTGGTGAGAAGGCAATATATGTCCTCCTCACCACCTGTCAAACACACTCGGATCACTTTTCAGAGGAGCAGCAGTGCCTCCTGCACTTGTGAATGAGCCCTTATTTGCATTAGTCAGTGGCACCCTTAGGGCTCGTTCATACATGAAGTTGAGGGGCCTCATTCACTTGAAGGGGTCATGCTTGGCAGCTGCTAGACCCACCAACCATGACAGGGTGTATAACTGCTGTTGCTGTAGCATATGTACAACCTTGGCCACTGTAGCTAAAGGGGGTGCGGTTGGGGCGAGGGTGATAAAAACACATCTTATTATGGAGTTTTACCACCCCCCAAAACTGCAAATGTAAATGAACCCTTACTGTTCTGAGCTCCTTATAAGGCTGCTTTCACAATGATGTGCTGTGGTTTACCTGCACCATGGGTGCAGCGCAGTGAATCTGCATTAGTGTGAAAGCAGCCCTATACTATTATGCCCAGTGTATTGCTTCACACTGACATGAAGATCTTTGCTGCTGCTGGCACCACTCTGGAGACTGCTAGCCAGGATAAGAGGTGGAAAGCAGATGGTATCACTCCGCAGGGGACAGGAGCCAGCACTACAGAGGAGGCACCAGCTTTTGTGGCTTTTGCTCCCTACTACAGCTCCAACTTTACAAGTAGTCCCTCTGCATTGCACTGTGATGCTCTGGAATTAGCGGGTCGTCAAGCAAAGTCCGAGATCTAACAATCACCTGTCCGCAATCTACTGGTAGATCGCGATCTACAGGTTGCTGACCCCCCCGATCTAAGGCTTCCTACCAATACTATTTTCTCTTTCCTTTGTAACATTTAGCACCTGGCTAACCAACTAATCTCATAAAATCTACAATTTCTTTTCCAATCATTTTTATTATAGATTAACAGAGAGGTACAATAAGTAAAGCATCCATTGCTTGGTCAGTCGTGACATATAGGGTAAAATCTACAATTGAAGTGGCAGTGTGCTGTAACTTACTTTATGACATAGAGTATGTACAGTATATCTGCCTGATCCTGAAGGGTAGGGCAATCTTTAAGTTGTTCCACCAATTTCTGACAGTCAACATTACCATGCGAGTCCCTGGGTAAGTTTAGCTCGGGTTCTTTAGTCTGTAAAGAAATTAAACAGTAAACTGTGTAAGCACATTGATCTTGGTTTATGTGTTGTTTATGGTAGTGGTTCTCAACCTCAGTCTTCAAGTACCCCCAAAGGGCCATGTTTTGGGAACTTCCCTTAGAGAAAAGAGCTCTTACCAATACCATGTCATTTATGTCATTGATATTGATTTAAAGCAGCTGTGCATAGTAAAGGAAAACCTGAAAACATGGGCTGTTGGGGTTACTTGAGGACTGAGTTTGAGAACCACTGTTTTAATGAACTAAACTCTAACCAGCTGTACTTGCATGCTGATAGTCTTGATGGGTATTACAATGAATTTTATAATATCTGCCCACCCTTGTACAGAGGCACACTCCGCTGCAAGAAGTGAGAAGATCACATTATAAGGGGTTCTGCATTTTTTTCTTTTTTAATTCAACATACAGACATCTCACTAATTCAAAAATACATTCAAATTCAATGTAAATATATATATCATAGCCCCCTTTTAGATACAAAAAAAGAATGCTGAGCTCCAACTCTTGCTAATTCTTTTAGTAAAAAATGTACTGCGTAAAACAGTTCAGATATTTACAATTATTTGCCAGTGCAAACACTCAAATCCGCATTAAGAGGTTCTCTGTTTTTTCCCCAACACATAATTGCATGCCTGTGTTCTCTTTACTGCACTGTACTAGACTCTTTACTGACTTCAAACTTTAGCAAATACACCCTATAGCTTGAAGACTTTGGAAGAAAACTAATAGCAAAATATTCCCAACAATCCCAGTGGCACAAATAAAATACATCAGTTATCAGCCTTCTAGTTTGCTGTGTGAGCGTTAAATTATTTATGGGCAAACAAGTTGATTAGTACATTTTAAGGTAATTGCAGGAGTACCAGGGTTATTACATGCAACTAAATCTTCTGTTACAAGGGAGACAAACTCACCTCCAGGCCAGCAATGGTTCATGGTCTATCACTTACCTGCTCATCAGTTGACACTCCTAAAGAAACAGAGCACACACTTTGGGGAAGATTTACTAAAACTGGAACACTCAGAATTAGTTGCAGTTGTGCATAGTAGTCAATCAGCTTCTAACTTTAGCATGTTCAATTAAGCTTTGACAAAAAAACCTGGAAGCTGATAGGTTTCTATGCAGAACTGCACCAGATTTTGCACTTTTCGGTTTTAGTAAATCAACCCCAGTATGTCCAGGCATATACGACATTAAGAACCTTGACGTGTTTCGTCCATACAAATTAATCTTAAGGCTGCCTGATGATTAAGCTCTGTATGGGTGAAACACATCAAAGCGTTTTAATGTGATAGATCTGTTGATGATCTGTTAGTATCTCCAAGCCCAGATATGCTACAGTATGTGCATATTGTCTGTTTCTTTTGGACTGTCAAGAAGAAGCTATAGTAAAGCTATACAGGAAAAGCTGCAAGTATACTAAAATAAGAAATATACCCTCAAATGACCTTAACCCCTGTAAACCACTGCAACCAGAATCCTGAAAGTACCTTTCAGATTTATTACGAGTGTTCTGAAGCCTGTGCATTGTGACTTTTTTTTAAATTGTGCATTCTGTATGGGAATGACAGCAGGAAGCCCTCAGTGGAGGTGTTGTCCGGTTAACAGTCTGGCAAACACAACTGACCTTACCTGAGGTTTGTGCATTTGGGGAACTTCTAAAAGATTTAAAGAGCGTCGGTGACCACTCAGATTTTTAGCAGGCAGGAACAAAGAAGAGTCTGAAATGATGAAATCATTATACAGATTGGTATTGTCATGCAATAAAAATAATACATAAATGATACATAATTAGTATCTTAGTAAATGGTTACTATCAACAAATTTTGATACTGTCATGAACATTTTTTAAAATGTTGTGCTTCGATGAAGCTTTAGTGACGCTTCAGTGATGCTCTTTTGAAGCTTTGTTGAAGCTTGGCAGATGCCCTGTGTGTGTGTGTGTATATCTCATACCTGCAATTTCTCCAAAACAAAGTGAAGCTAAATCTGAATTAAGGGCTAGTTTACACTTGCTTCAAAACAAGGATTCGGACAGGCTTTGTTAAAGCTTTCTGAACGCCAGTAAAAGCTCCTGTCACTAAATAAAATGGTTAGCTTACAGTCCTGTTTACACCTGCTTTTGGTTTGCTTTGTTTTGGCTTCGCTTAAAAAATTATACCCCATGTCGCTTTAGTGGGGCTTCAAAGCGCCTTCAAAGCCTCCATAGAATTCTATGACAAAGCTCACTTGAAGTACCTGCAACTTTTGAGAGGCTTTAATTCTGTTTTAGCTTCCCTTTGTTTTGGAGAAATTGCAGGCATGAGATATCAACACACACACAGGGCATCTAACAAGCTTCAAAAGAGCATCACCGAAGCATCACTAAAGCGCCATCGAAGCATCACCAAAGCTTCATCGAAGCACCACTGAAGCATCACAAACACATCATAAAAGCATGTTGAAGCGGTAGGCGCTTTAATGAGTGTTGAAGCCGAAGCAAGTGTAAATGAGCCCTTACTGTTTCAGACATAAGACCTTTAAAGGGATAGTTCACCTTTACCACAAATCTGCCTATGCAGATAAGGGGCATCTATAGATAAAAACAAACGGCGCAGCGCTGACTAAAGTTGAATAAAGCCCTTTCCATAGGTATAGGCCATTTATATACCTTATGAAACTTGACTGGAATACTCCCAGACTGTTGCTAGGTACTCCCAGGACATTGCTACGTGAGGCCTAGTCATCACTGCTCACCTCCACCATCACAGGAATGAGCTCTCAAATGCTGACCTCAGAGCTACTGCATCAGGGGAGAGAAAGAGTATGTGGGGTTTTAATCAGAGAAAGAGCTCACTCCTGTGTTGGTGGAGGTGAGCAGTGATGACTAGGCCTCACTTAACAATGACCTGGGAGTATTCCAGTCAGGCTTCATAAGGTATGCAAACGGCCTACACCTATAGCAAGGGTATTATTCATTTATAGTCAGAGCTGCGCAGTTGTTTTAATCTAAGTATCCCTTACCTGCATGGGCAGGTTTTTTGGAAAGGTGAACTATCCTTTTAAGCCTTATTTACACCAGTGTGCAGAGATGTGAGTTGTTCTGTAAGGGCACAAGGAAAACAATTGTTTTTTATGTGTCCTGTTCACACCACAACACTGGTATTACATCTGCAACGTGTATAAAACTCATTGAGACTCATATGAAAACTGATGTAAACTTGAGTCTCTGCAAGTGAAATCTGCGCATTTTTTCCATCAGTTTGTCTCCGCGTATGGTGTGAACGAGGTCTATTACTACATTCACACTGGCGATTAGGGCCAGTGTAAATTGTAGCGGCAGGAATCTTCTGATTCCTGCTGTGGCTTTCAGCGGCTAGGAGCACAACACAAAGTGCATCCAGCAGCAATCACCGCAGGTAATCACTGGCTGTATGGACAGCCGCGAATACCTGCAGTCGCATTATAGTGAACAGCTGCTGAGAGTCGCAGCAGGAATCGCTGGTGTGAATGTAGTCTAAAGCTCTACTGTACTTTTTAAAAAACTGTAAGCCACAAACTGATGATAAATGGAAACATCTTACAGTTTTTTTTGTTTAATGTAATGCTCCCTCATCCCAACTGAAAACTCTGTGCCAGTCTCAATGCTGCAGGTAAAGACCACTGTACTACGCATGAGAGAAGTGGTCTCTGTCAAGTTTAACATTAATGCTACCATGTTACTGCTACAATGCTCACACTCTCTGCTCATTTGCGCACTGTACTTGTGACAACATGAGGAGGGTGCGTTGGATCTCAGTACAAAGACCACTGCTCTCATACAAATCAAAACTGTGGCCTTATGACTAGCTTTGAATTTTTAGCTGGGGGGTCGTGGGAATTGAGAAAAAAAAAAGTAGGAAATGTAAAGCTTATTATCATGCACTCTCCGTTTATTGCTAACAATATTCTTAATGACAAATTGGGCTTTAAAGGAAACCTGTACTGAAAGAATGTGAAAATGTGGAGGCCCCCATTGCTACCATGCCCTCTCAATACTTTCCAAGACATCAGTCCAGAACAAATAAGCAGATCAGGAGATCAGACCTTATGATAACTTTCCTTTCTGCAAGCTTGTTCCAGATCAGTGACTCAAATTATTGAAGTCATAGCTTATTATAAAAAGGAATGCAGCAATGGCAGACCATATATGCCAATCAATATGTTTCCTTTAAAAAGAATGTTTCAGCTTATGTATTTATTTATTACAGGTACTTATATTGCGCCATCAATTTATGCACATATTTATTATACAGAGGGGAAAATAATTATTTGATCCCCGGCAGATTTTGTAAGTTTTCTCACTTACAAAGAAATGAAGGGTCTATCATTTTTATAACAGGTGTATTTTAAATGATAGAGACAGAATATCAACCAAAAATCCAGAAAAAAACACATCATACAAATGTTATAAATTTAGTTGCAGTTCAGTGAGTAAAATAAGTATTTGATCCCCTACCAACCAACAATAATTCTGGCTCCCACAGACTGGCTATAGTATGTGCTCATGTGGTACACAGATAAGTCCTGTCAATTTAGGAAGGTGCTCCTAACAACAACTCATTATGTGTATAAAAGACACCTGTCCACAGAATCTCTTATTTCCATTCAAACCTCACCATCATGGGCAAGACCAAAGAGCTGTCAAAGGACGTCAGGGACAAGATTGTAGACCTGCACAAGGCTGGAATGGGTTACAAGACCATCAGCAAGAAGCTTGGTGAGAAGTGGACAACTGTTGGAGTGATTATTTGGAAATGGAAGAAATATAAAATACCCATCAATCGCCCTCGGTCTGGAGCTCCATGCAGGATTTTGCCTCATGGGGTAAGGATGATCATTAGAAAAGTGAGGGATCAGTCCAGAACTACACGGGAGGAGCTTGTGAATGATCTCAAGGCAGTTGGGACCACAGTCACCAAACAAACCACTGGTAACACAATATTCCGCCATGGATGGAAATCCTGCTGCACCTCCAAGGTCCCCCTCCTCAAGAAGGCACATTTACAGACCTGTCTAAAGTTTGCCAATGAACATCTAAATGATGGGATTGAGAGAAAGTGCTGTGGTAATATGAGACTAAAATTGAGCTCTTTGTCAATAACTCGACTCGCCAAGTTTGGAGGAAGAAAAATGCTGACTTATAGGGCGTACACACGGTCGGACTTTGTTCGGACATTCCGACAACAAAATCCTAGGATTTTTTCCGACGGATGTTGGCTTAAACTTGTTTTGTCTACACACGGTCGCACAAAGTTGTCGGAAAATCCGATCGCTCTAAACGGGGTGACGTAAAACACGTACGTCGGAACTATAACGGGGCAGTGGCCAATAGCTTTCATCTCTTTATTTATTCTGAGCATGCGTGGCACTTTGTCCGTCGGATTTGTGTACACACAATGGGAATTTCCGACAACGGATTTTGTTGTTGGAAAATTTTATCTCCTGCTCTCCAACTTTGTGTGTCGGAAAATCCGATGGAAAATGTCCGATGGAGCCCACACACGGTCGGAATTTCCGACAACACGCTCCGATCGGACATTTTCCATCAGAAAATCCCACCATGTGTACGGGGCATATGACCCTAAGTACACCATGCCTATAATCAAGCACAGAGGTGGAAAGATTATGCGTTGGGGCTGTTTCTCTGCTAAAGGTTCAGGCCGAATTTGCTGCATTGAGGGGCCATTGGATGGGGCCATGTATTGTAAAATCTTGGATGAGAACCTTCTTCCCTCAGCCAGAACACTGAACATGGGTTGTGGATAGGTCTTTCAGCATGACAATGACCCAAAACATATAGCCGAGGCAACAAGAGAGTGGCTCAAGAAGAAGCACATTAAGGTCCTGGAGTGACCTAGCCAGTCTCCAGACCTTAACCCTAAGGAAAATTTATGACGGGAGCTGAAACTTCGAGTTGCCAAGAGACAGACAAGTAACCTTAAGGATCCATGCAGAAAATCTGTAAAGAAGAGTGGACCAAAATCCCTCCTGAGATGTGTGCAAATCTGGTAACCAACTACAAGAAATGTCTTACCTCTGTGCTTGCCAACAAGGGTTTCTCCACCAAGTACTAAGTCATGTTTTTCTTGGGGATCAAATTCTTATTTTACTCACTGAACTGCAACTCAATTGATAACATTTGTATCATGTGTTTTTTCTGGATTTTTGGTTGTTATTTTGTCTCTATCATTTAAAATCCTTGGCGGTATTCCCGCGTGTGGCTCAGGGTGAAATCTCAGTACCATTAGCGGTAACCCCGAGCCACACTCGTGATTGCATCACTGGACCTGGAAGAGATTACTTACCTTGTCCCCACGATCCTGCGATGTACTCCCACTGTGTCCGGCGACCGGACCTTCTGCCCGATGCTCTGTATGTCCTGGCTTCCGTTCCCTGCGAGCGTCGCGACGCAGCGGGATGGAACCGACGCCAATTTCAAAGTGTATAAAACATAACGCACGCAATACATTATAATTTTATTGGATTACATTACTGTTTCAAATCATTTGACCTCAGTTTGTCCCCAGTGCTTTTTCCAGTGTCCTGCCTGCACTTTTACTGTTCTTTCTGACATTCTACGTGGAAACTGGAGAACATCCATGGCATCCAAAAAGGGTGCCTCTACATCAAAAGCGGTTTATGACCTGCTTGAAAACAGCGATAGCGATACAGAATCTTTTTCAGAATTGAGTGATAGCGATTCGTGGGGAAATTTTTCATCAGACATAGAAAGTGATTTCAGTGACGATCCTGCCACTGAGCTCAGTGATGTGCGGACTTGGTGCTCTATTGACTGCGGGACGGATCACGCAGCGCCCCCAAGATTCCCATTTACTGGAGCACCTGGTATGAAAGTGGACGTTGAAGATGACAACCCCTTGGCCTACCTACAACTTTTTCTAACCGATGAGGTTATTGAAAAACCGAGACAAACCGGTACCAAGAGCAACAAGCTACTACGCATCGGAAGTTTTCAAGAAGTATAAAGTGGGCACCAGTGACCAAAGATGACATTTGGAAATTTCTGGACCTGATAATACTTCAGGGAGTGGTTGGGAAACCCCTGCAGAAGTGGTATTGGACAATGAATAAATTACTTGCCACCATTCTTTGGCACGGTCATGTCAGAGTAAAAATTTTACCTGAAAATGAAATATTTGCACTTCAAAAACAACAAAGAATTTGATGAAACTACTCATCCAGCACCAAAACTCAAGAAAATTTGGGAAGTACATCAAATGATTCTGAAGAATTTCCAGGCAATAAGATAAAGCTCTATTTTAGTGCAAGTATGTTTGCTCTGTCTGTTTATTTATTTGTTATCATCACGATTGTCTTGGGAGTGTCAATGCGCCTTTGTTGGACCATTTTTAGAACAACACTCACCACTCAAATCACTTACTTGGAACTTCAAGGCCTTTAGATTTGGCCATCATAGAGAGAATATCCCGGGTGGAGTGCAGGGCACTGAAGGCAGACTGATTTGATGAATTAGCCACTAAAGGGGGCAAATGAGTGGTAGAAGCCACACTTTGCTGTAGTTGATTTATGTACTGGTCCAGCTCATCTTGTGTTTCATCTGAAAAAAATAGTCAACATTTACTTTTCAAAAAGGCAATACTGCTTTTGTGATGGGACTGACATATAAAATTAGAGGCAAATAAATATATATTTTTCACAACAGTCTGCTGCTCCGAAACCACCCAAAATGGATGGCAGTAGCCCCAAATATACTTTGTATTGTTATAAATCAGTCTTGTTTGCATCTAATAATGGTGATTCCATTATCTTCTCGATCAGAAAAAAGCTAAAATAACTCTGGATGCCCCATTTACTCTTGAGGACCTGGTAACGGAAGGAGGCATCTAATAGTAAAGCACTGGGCCCTGGTGGTCTCCCTATTGAGATAAAAAAAAGGAGCCTTCTTCCAAAACTACTTAAGACCTTGGAGGGGGCATTAGCTAAGAGAAGCCTCTCCCATTATGTGTACAAGGCCGCCATGGTAATCTTTGATATAACAGGGAAAAACCAGCTACTACCCCAATCTTACCGACTTATCTTACTACTGTGCAGACAATAAGGCCCCATTCACACCCGAGCGTAGCGTTTTTGAACGTTTTTCTGGCGTTTTGTCGCGCATTTTGTCGGGCGTATTTGCGCGTTTCCATGCAGCGTTTTCCAGCGTTTGAGCTTTGACGCTTATTTTATTAGCCGATAGGATAAATGATCATCTGTTTCATCATTTGTTGCTATGTTTTTAGATTTTGTCATCTGCTTCCTGCTCCAAAAACGCCTAAATCTGCCCAATTCGAGTGACAAAAAAGGGTTCAGAACTTGTTTGAGCTTCAGGTGTAGGGCTTCAGGCGACTTGGAGTGGAGATGTGAACCATCTCCATACAGAATAATGGATTTTTTCCCCTCAAACGTTTTGTAGCTTCCGGCTTCAAGCTACAAAACGCTCAGGTGTGAATGGGGGTTTTTCTGACAAATCGCTTAGTGACAGAAATTTTCAAGATTTTCCACAAAGACTAATCCGAATTCAAACCCAACAGTTCAACTAAACATTGGTTGGGCTTTCCAAAATTTACAGCTACCACCTTGAAAACCTGGCAACAAACATTGTTTCCCTCTACGCTGTAGTATTCTACACAGATTCAATTTAAGCATTATATTTATAAAATGGATGCAAATACTTGAGAATTGCACTCATTAAAGTGTCACTATACCCAGGACCCTGCATTCACTATATCTGGTCTCCCACAGTACACAGAACATGGAAATGCAATAGTTTTAGTAAATATAAACTGCTAAATACATTTTCTCATCAGCAGTATATAGCAGTCTTGTGACTTCTATCAGTGCCTGGTTAAAGCTTGTAGGAGGAGTTTTCATTGAGGATGCAGGACCCCTAACCCTCTGTCTGGACAGTGCTGATTGGCCCAATGATGATTACATGCACTCTCCCAAGAAAAAAAAAACTATCTAGCAATACACACCACACTGAACATGTGCAGCTTGTCCCCTGGCTCTATATTATCCAGAGATTGTTTGGGGACAGTGGAAGAAGGGGAGAATCAGAGGAGACAGGATCAAATAGCCTTTTTACACAATGTGGAGGATTAACCACCTTAGGTTCCACCGTGAGTATAACAAGCATGCTTTATTGCATATACAGACTGATTTTAATCATAGTAAATAGTCCTAACAGTGAAAAAAATGATTTATTAAAATGTAACTGTTATTTGTTTTGTTCATTAAAGTGTTACTAAACCCAGGACCCTGCATTCACTATATCTGGTCTCCCACAGTACACAGAACATGGAAATGCAATTATTTTAGTAAATATAAACTGCTAAATACCTTTTCCCATCAGCAGTATATAGCAGTCTTGTGACTTCTATCAGTGCCTTGTTAAAGCTTGTAGGAGGAGTTTTCATACTGCACTAGCTGTCCTATCAGGATGCAGGACCCCTGACCCTCTGTTTGGACAGTGCTGATTGGCCCTGTGCTGATCACATGCACTAGCCCAAGAAAAAGAAAAAAACTCTCTAGCAATACATACCAAACTGAGCATGTGCCGCCTGACTCCACTAACTTGGTCTTATACGGATATGTTTTGGAGTCAGTGGAAGAAGAGGAGGATCTGTGCATACAGGATCAAACAGCCTTTTTACACAATGCAGAGGATTACCCCTTAGGTTCCACAGTAAGTATAACAAACATGCTTTACTACATATACAGAATGTTGTGGCTTTAGTAACACTTTAACTTTAAGGAAACTTCATCTGGGCTGCAGATTTTGTGATGTTGTGTTTGTAAAACAATGGGAAATGTGTTCAGATCCTGTATTTCAGTGCTGTGATTTCATACATACTTAGTTACCCTTTTCCCTTTTTTTACATTTATAATGGTGTTGGAGATATTAGACTGTAAGCTTCTTTGGGTCAGGTGAACAGGGACATAAGTGACAGGTTAAATGATCATTGTAAAGCAGTGAGAAAGATGTCAGCCCAATCTGAATAAATAAAAAATGAGCTCCAGTGCTGAATACACAGACCCACAAAAAAAAGAAACACTGTTTCTCATAACAGGGAATAAGGATGCCATTTCCTACCATTTTCTGTTGGCTCTGTTTGAAATCCAGCCAATTCATATTCATAGTCATTGTCTGGGCTATAGTATCCCTCACTATCTCCATCAAAAAGCTTTTCATCACAGTCAATATCCAGGAAACTCAGATGAGTGAAGAACGAGGTGGTAAGGAAATCAGACAATTTCCCCTGTTTTACCCTGAAATAAAAATAAGTTTATGAGTTAGACCTGGAGAATCTTATACATGTATCGAGGGCAGAAGGCAAAACCAGATTATGTTAGCCAATGAAAAAAAATGTCAACAGAGCTATCCTGTCTACAGTATAAAGTCAACCTTTCATGAGGGGCTGCAATGGCTAACTCCCCTGAAGATGCTAGTTGCCTGGCTGGCTATGCAGATCCTCTGCCTTCCATACTTTCTGACCAATGACCTAGAACAAGTATGCAGATGAGGAAATTCTTAGAAAAGTTACTTTTAGATTTTTCTTGTTCCGTTTTCAAAAGAAACTTGCTTCCACCATCCATGCTAAACAGCGTGGATGGAGGAATCTGCTCTGCCAGTTATGCCGCGTACACACGAACGAACTGTCTTTTCGACCAAGTTCCGCTGAAACGAACTTGCCTACACACAATCACATCAAAGTCCGATCGTTTAGAATGCGATGACTTACGATGGGACTAGAATAAGGAAGTTCAATAGCCAGTAGCCAATAGCTGCCCTTGCGTCCTTTTTGGTGCGTCAGATTAGAATACAGACGAGCCGTTTTCCCGATAGGAACTGAGCCCGTCGGAAAGATTTGAAACATGTTCTATTTCTAAGGTCTGTCAGAATGTTCGAAAGAAAAGGTCCGATGAAGCCCACACACGATTGGAATGTCCGACGGAATCATTCCGTCTGACCTTTTCTGCCGGAAAGTCCGGTCGTGTGTACACGGCATTATTGTATTCAAGCAGCCAGGACACATGTGAATGCCTGAACATTGACTGCAATTGATAAGATGCATTTACTATTCAATTGAGAATTTTCTTCCCGGCTCAATCGATTTTTGCCGACAAGGCCACTCACGCTTTGAATTTAAATCAATTTCGCAGGCAAAATTCGAGCAGTGTATGGCTAGATTTATTATCTGAAGCTTCAGCCTTATTTACAAAGGCATCTAAAAGGAGTCTGTTATCACTTGTTACAGCAGCTAATAAATGTCTCTCTTTTTCTGCATTGGGAGATCTATAAAGAGAATCTGAGTAGTTGCTTTTGATGGCGATAGTTACTTTCTAAACACATCATGACAAACAAGGCTTGACTTTATGTTTATGTAAATACATCTTTAAATGTAGGTTATGTACCTTGCTCCTCCAAAATATCCATCATCAAGTTTTCTAATAGTTGACAGAATAGCGGGGTCTATGTCAGAGCCATCCTCATCTAGAGAAAATATACAAAAATTTATTTTTTGTTCATTAAAAAAAAAAAAACAAGATTCACAACAAATGTACCTAAAAAAAACACTTAATTTACTGGGGGAGATTTACTAAAACTGGTGCGCACAAAATCTGGTGCAGCCGTGCATAGTAACCAATCAGCTTCTAACTTCAGCTTGTTCAATTAACTGCTTGCCGACCATCCCACGCAGATATACTGCTGCGGGGAGCCCGCTCTGCGCTGGATCATGTACAGTATCTGGTATCTGCCCCGGCTGTGCTGCGATTTGTTACAGCACAAGCCAATCAGCGGATCCCAGACAATGATTGATCGCCAGGACCTGCTGATCAGCTCCGCCATTCAAGAAAGGGAGCTCTGCGTTGTAAACAACACGGAGCTCCGAACACTGACAGGCGACAAAGCAGGGAAAAAAACAGCAAGATCGCTTAGTAAAAGCAGCACATAATACACACATTACACATTGTTAGATACACATTTAACCCCTTGATTGCCCCTAGATGTTAACCCCCTTCCAGCCACTGTACACTAGTACAGTGACAGTGTATAGCAGTGGTCATCAACCCTGTCCTCAGGGCCCACTAACAGGCCAGGTTTGCAAGATAAGAAAAACAGAAAATCACCGCGCTAACATAAAAAACCCCTTCCAAAAGCAGCAGTTCAACTGTGAGATATTCACAACATACAAAAACAACAAGGAAAAGACTGCGCTATACCATAAATGAGAAAATGCATAGAAATCAATCAGTGCAAAGAATGGATACAAAATAGCATCAGATAGTATCACCTTATAAATGTGCAAAATATTAATAACGTCCGTAAACTCAGAAAATTAGAAAGTCTATTATGGAGATGGGAAGAGTCCCCCGATATTTCTTAATAAAAATCAGTGTGAAAAGGTAGGAAATGGAAACACCCCTCACAGTGATCCTCCACCGCCTAGAATATGCGATTACCAGATCGCAAACACAACAAGCATGTATATAAACCCAACTCAGGGTATGCGGCTACCACTGGAGAAATCCTATGGACAGCGTAATGGAGGGTAACCAAGCACGTAGTGAACTGTATCCGGATGTCCCGCTAGTAGTAGAACGTCCCTCTGTAAAGCGTGGCTTGTTGGGTCACATAGAAATTGGGAACCAAAATCACAAGTGAATGCTTGCATATGAGGTCTTGCAAAGGTCATGAAGAGGGTAAAATCTTCCGGAGGTCAAGTGGTTAAGCTTTGACAATAAAATCTAGAAGCTGACTGGTTACTATGCACAGCTGCACCAGATTCTGTGTGCACCAGTTTTAGTAACTCTTCCCCACTATGTCTAGCTACTGATTCCCTAAACTATATATCCAAAAGTAACATCAAATTAAGTAACACTGCAAAGCTCTGTGTTGTAGAATCTCTAAAAAGAAAGGCAAATTACCCAAAACCTGGCATATAACGTAACTAAACTGTAATGTAATCTGAATAGAGAATCCATGAGCAAGAGTGAGAAACCTTTGTAATGCTTGAAGCCATTATGAGTAGAAAGTTTACTGTAGGATCTATCAAGCATTAGTAGAAGCCAGCAGGCAATTCAATGTACATCACCCACTGATATATATATATATATACACACACACACACACACACACAAACACACAAACCAGTTATTAGTATTAATACCAGTTTTGTTAAAAAATACTTATGAGAGTAATTACTGAGCATGTAATGGGTAATGGGAAACGTGACGGTAGGTCTTCCTGTCATTCTCCAGCAAGAGGTCAAGTAAGCCAATTCAGTTCGGAGCATCTCAACAACCATTTTGCTGTCCAAAGCCAGATAGAAGTGGTTCTGGTCTGTAAACTGTGGAAGGAAAGAGATATCATGGAACGCTAACAATGCACTAGTTCATGATAGATATAAAATAACCAATTTTGGTAGACTTCATCTGTCGATGCAGTCATATCTCAACGACTTCAGAAGCCACCTGCATGATACTAAATTACCTCCGTCAGGAAATACACGTGTATAACAAAACCTGATAAAGATCCTACAGCTTAGTAATAAGGAGGAAAGTACAAAGCCATTGATGTATTGACGTCAGCCTCATCCACCTCAAAGAACCCAGTTTTCCCATTAAAAACCCAAAATTGCAAGACCAAACACAAATTTGGCTTTGGTAAAGCAGACCATACATGGGTTGAAATTCTGCTGAACCAACCAAATTTTGATCCATGTATGGGCAGGCTGGTGGTACAGAAGTCGATCCACCGATTGACACCTGTACGACTACCCTGTCAGGTTTTTACCGTTCGATTAGTGCCACCGGCAGCGCCGATCAATGTATTCTGAAGGCAGGGAAGTCTCCCCACAATACACTATACAATAACTCAAAATTCTATCAAGAAAGCCTAACTGTCCAAGTGTTGTACAGGTGCCACATCCCAGTAATATAGACAAAGAGCAAAATGGATTGGGGTGGGAACATTTGAGGCACAGGTTTCGACTAAATGCAAGTCTTCTTCAGGGGGTTCTTTTTGGAGCAATACAATAAATTGGTGAATATTTTTGTAGAAAAAACAGCTACAGATGCTGGTACCAGCTCAACACACATCCAAGAATCAGGTGTAGAGCAGAAATCCACCATGTGTTACACTTGAAAAGACAGATTCATTTTGGCCAACATTATCCATCTAGAATTGCGTTGCCGTCCCCACATGAATTTGCCCTGCCCTTAAGCATTGAAAATTGGAGGTATATTATCTCCTCCTTAGTGCATCTAACAAATTGGGACTTCATACAGTGGGCCATCTGTGATCCTTTTAGGGACCAACAAGAATACCTTCCCTTGAATTCCCCCCTGATTCTTGGATGTGTGTTGAGATGGTACTGGCATCCGTATCAGTTTTTTCTACAAAAATATTTGTCTATTAATTTTATTCCTCCACAAAGAACCCCCTGAAGAAGACGTGCCTTTAGTCGAAATGCGTAGGAGTATTGCTGTGATGATATGTTGAATCAGACTAGGATATATCTCAATCTTCTGTTGTAGATATGACATTTTTGTGTCTGCAACATATTTTATCTTCACATATATTTTAACATGTTTGTATCAATAAAATCTTTTTTAATATATTCAGTCAAATGTTAAAGTGTTTTGTTGGTGCCTCAAAAGTCCCCTCCCCAATCCATTTTGCTGTTTGTCAATACAATAACTCAACGTGAATCAGGTCGCTGGTTGAACAAAAAAAATAAAATAAAATAATGAATGGGCTGCCTTATGCCACGTACACACGTTTGGACTTTCCGACAACAAAACCGTGGAATTTTGTTCGAAGGGATTTGGCTCCAATTTGTCTTCCATACACACGGTCACACAAATGTTGGCCAACAATTACAAATGTGATTACGTACAAGATGTACTACGTGGTTTTTCAGCTCTTTAGCGCCACCCTTTGGGCTCCTTCTGCTAATTTCATGTTAGTAGAAGTTTTGTAAGTGTTGATTCGTGCTTTTCTTTTTGCGTTTTTCATTTAGCGCTATTATTATTATTGATATCACTTGAAAAAAAAAGCCTTTGAAACTTTGTTTGCAATAACTCCATCAGTATCACCAGCAAAGCAGCTTCATTATTATCCCACTAAAGAAGAAGAGAATTGTGTGCTGCATTTGGAGATTTCATAATTTGCCATGTCACAAATGTTAATTCTCCATTACGAACGGTAGTATACAAGACCGGCCGCTTCTGCTTCTGAGCATGCGTGAACTTTTGTGCGACGGACTTGTGTACACACGATCGGATAGTCCGACAACAACGTTTTGTTGGCGGAAAATTTGAGAACCTGCTAGCCAACGTTTGTTGGCCGAAAATCCAACAACAAATGTTCGATGGAGCATACACGCGGTTGGACTTTCCGCCAACAAGCTCACATCCAACATTTCCTGTCGGAAAGTCCGACCTTGTGTACGCAGCATAAGACTTTTGTAACTTTTGATATGGTTAACATAATCAAAACTCTAATTATACAGATATACTTGTTTTTTTACACCCACCTGAGGAGTAAAAGCGAAGATCTGATTCCTAATTGTGTACAGTTTAGATGTTCCCAGGACTCCAATGTGGCGGTAAGGACGTCCACTCAGTTTCATGGCCTTATTAATGCCTGTAAATGTGGGCAGAGTAATATTTTTACTACATGCACAATATTACTTGGTTTACGGCCATTGGCAAAATCATTTCTCAATGGTCCATTAAACTAAAAAAAAAACAAGCTGCTTTATTGCTTATTTCTGTCAATTTACATGAATCAACCTGCATATATAGAGGCTCGTTTACTAGAGGAGTTGAGAAGCTTCACACAATAAACTGTTTTCACTTTTTCTTAAGTTATCCAATCAGATAGAACGCACATTCCTCTTTACCTATTTCATCTGCACATGATTGGATAAATGGAGTGAATATTCAGACAATGTATTGTGTAAAGGTTCTCAGCTACTTTAATAAATCAGCCATGTGCATCGATGAGCATTTTCCGTGTTTATTGAAAGGTTGCCTGTGATGTCTACTTGTGGTAGAAAAGTGTTTAACCACAGAAGGAGGAAGGAGGGAGCATGTCCCCATTAGACCATTTGTACTGCTGTCCTGCCTGAAGACCCAAGGCTGTTAACCACTACAGTGCTGGAAGATTAGATACAGGAAGAGGACAGGCATTCCTGCAGTGATGATGTCTTCAGAATCCAGATGCCTGCACAATTTGAGTCATACTTCATTACAGGTAAGTGATGTGACTAAAGTTGTAGGGATTTTATATATATTTTTTTGGAAACTTCAGCATTAATGCAGCTCTGTGTTAATTTAATTAATAAATCATTAAAGTTGAATACCAGTTTCATCCTAACTACTCGTAAAACTGTCCCGTCCCCACTAACACCTATGCTAACTAGGCTGTATAAGAAAGTTACATATACAGCGGGTATAGAAAGGAATCACCCACCTTTAACCACTTCAATACTGGGCACTTATACACCTTCCTTCCCAGACCAGTTTTCAGCTTTCAGCGCTGTCGCAGTTTGAATGACAATTGCGCGGTCATCCATCACTGTACCCAAACTAAATTTTTATCATTTTGTTCCCAAAAATAGAGCTTTCTTTTGGTGGTATTTGATCACCTCTGCGGTTTTTATTTTTTGCTTAACAAATGAAAAAAGACCGAAAATTTTGAAAAAAATAAAAGTTTTGCTTTTGTTTCTGTTAAAAAATTTTGTAAATAAGTAAGTTTTCTCTTTCACTGATGGGCACTGATAAGGCGGTACTGACAGGCACTGATAAGGCAGCACCGATGAGGTGGCACCAATGAGCGGGCACTGATATGCGGCACTGGTAGGCGGCACTGATGTGTGGCACTGATATGCAGCATTGACGGGCATTGATAGGAGGCACTGATGGGCACTCATGGGTGGCACTAGTGGGCACTGATAGGCGACACTGATGGGCACTGAAAGGCTGCAAAGATGGGTTCTTATGGGTGGCACTGCTGGGCACTGATAGGCGGCACTGCTGGGCACTGATACGTGGCACTGATGGGAACTGATACGCAGCACTGATGGGCATCCCTGGAGGCACTGGCAGTGGTAGGCATTGTTAGTGGGCACTGATTGGCAGCTGCCTGGGTACAGATTAGTATTTCCCTGGGGATCTAGGGGGCATACCTGGTGGTCCAGTGTGGATGGCTTCCCTGGTGGTCCTGGGCGGCTTCCCTGGTGGTCCTGGGCGAGATCGGAGGGGGGGCTGTGCTGATAAACGATCAGCACAGACCCCCCCCCCGTCAGGAGAGCAGCCGATCGGCTCTCCTCTACTCACGTCTGTCAGACGCGAGTGAGGAAAAGCAGATCACCGGCTCTTCTTATTTACATCGTGATCAGCCGTGATTGGACACGGCTGATCACGTGGTAAAGAGTCTCCGTCAGAGACTCTTTACCTAGATCAGTGTTGCGGCGTGTCAGACTGACACCACGCAACAACGATTGCCGCGGTACGCGCCCAGTCAGGATATTGAAACCACTTTGCCGCCGTCATTCTGCTATATGGCGGGCGGCAAGTGGTTAAAATAAACACATTTTGTTGCCTTGCAGCCTGAAATGAAGACAGACACAGTTTTTTTTATCTAGCTGTATTTACTAATGCAACTTATAACATCCAACTGAAAGATATAACACCAACATGTCAGAAAAAAAATAAATTAAAAAACAGTATCACTGAGTTGGAAAAAGGATCACCCCCTTATGTCAGTATTTTGTTGAACCACCTTTTGCTTTAATTAAAGTCTTTAATCTGTTGGGATCTGCCTTTACTACCTTTGCACATCTAGACTTTGCAATATTTGCCCACTCTTCTTTGCAGAACTGCTCAAGTTTTTTTTTTTTTTTTAAAGATATTTTTATTGGTTTTAGGTTCTACACGAACCAACAGACACAAAACAGTCACAAAAAAACAAATAAAACAAAACACACATGAATATCTGATCCGTTCAGTATACACAGGCGATATACAATCAGTGGGTAGATCATACAGGTCATTGTAGGCATGTTATTTCGTTTCAAAAGAGTTAGGAAATTGGTAATCGCAACATACAGATATATGCATTTTTACACAGCATTACCATAGTAATGGACCTGGCACTTGGGGTCCCTGTGGCACGGCCCATCAATGATCAATTGTATTCAATTTTTGGAAAGAGTTAGTGGACTATCCAACCATTTCCCCCAGATTTTATAAAAGGTTTTATTTCTTTTACGAATTTCAAAGGTTAGTTTGTATAATGGAATAGAGTCATTGATAAGTTTTAGCCAGATGGACTTCAAAGAGGTCTGTGCACCTTTCCAGGACAGTAGAATAGATTTTTTGACATAAAAATAAAGAATACGGAGCAGTCTCTTGGCATGTGATGGTATGTGTAAATCTCCAAATACTCCCAATAAGCAGTTCTTAGGGTGTATTATATTGGGAAGGCCCAATACAGTAGAAATAAAACCACCCACTTCTTCCCAGAAGTCACTAACTATTGGACATGACCAGAAGCAATGTAAAAAGTCTGCCTCCTGGCCGCAGCCTCTGAAACAGACAGCTGATGGCAATAGACCCATCCTATGTAGTCTGGCCGGGGTGAGGTGAGTTTGATGGAAAATTTTAATTTGTATAATACGGTCTCGGGAGGAAATGACAGAGGTTTTATATGTGTCACTAAATTCTGTCCAATCGTCGTTTGCCATATCAATTTCTAATGTCTCCCACTTCTCCTGTGCTCTGTGAAACCTAGGGTTTGAGTCAGTCACTAAAGCTGCGTAATAGGTGGAAACTAATTTAGAGGGTTCTGGTTGCCTAAGTAGTTTTTCCAGTGGAGGCAGATCAGTGACATCATTTAAGGTACCGAATTGGGTATGTATGGCATGTCTAAGTTGATAATAATAAAATAAATGAGATTTTGGTAGATCAAAGTCTGTACTCAACTGAGAGAAGGTTTTAAAGCCCTGCGTAGTATATAAATGGCATAGATATTTAACTCCTTTTGAATACCAACGATTGGCATCTGGAAAAGAGTAAAGTTCTTGCAGATTGGGATTGAACCACAAGGGGTTATTAGGGGATTTTGTCCAAGAATGTTTCGATATTTTTGTAGTAATGTGTTTAAACAGTGAGAGGGAGACTGAGAGCAGAGAGGTTCCAGGGCGGTCTGGGACCTGGCCTCTATATATTATGTTATGTAAGGTTTCATGGGAGGATGCGATAGCCCCCTCTGTGGCTGTACAGGCATTAGCTGGATCTGGATTCATCCAGTCATGTATGTGCACCAGCTGAGATGCCATGTAGTAAAGGAAAAAGTTAGGGAATGCTAGACCTGCCAGATGGGCTGGTAACCTCAAGGTCTCTAGTGCCACTTTGGGGGATCCGCCCCTCCACAGGAAAGAAGTACACATCATATCTATGCGTTTGAAAGTAGCTTTAGATATTTTACATGGGGAGTTAGAGAGGATATAGAGTAGTCTAGGTAAATAAATCATTTTAAGTATATTGGCCCTCCCCATGAGGTCTAACGGTAGATCCATCCATTGTTTAGTTTGCTCCTGGAGGCGGGTCAGCAAAGGGTCAAGATTATTAGTGGCATACAAAGATAAAGGAGCCTGGACCAACACCCCAAGATATCTAAAAGAAGACACCACCTGAAGCTTAGAGTTTGGGTGCACCAGAGGGGGGTCATTCACATCTAAAGGGAAAAGACTGGACTTATCCCAGTTAACTCGGAATCCTGAGTAGTCCCCAAAGGTATTGACCTCTTCCAGTAACGCCCCCAAAGACTCATCAGCATCTGCCAGATATACCAGTGTATCGTCTGCGTAAAGAGAAATGCGCTCTTCTATATTTTCAATGGGGAGGCCTTTAATTATAGGGGAGGAGCGAATGCGAACTGCAAGCGGTTCCATAGCCAGAGCAAATAACAGAGGTGACAATGGGCACCCCTGTCGAGTGCCCCTAGTAATTGGGAAGGAGTCAGTAATAAATGAATTAACCCTTATCTTAGCCGTTGGGGAGGTGTACAGAATTTTTATCCATTTTATCACTCGGGGACCAAAACCATACTTCTGCAACACCTGAAAGAGGTACGGCCATTCCACACTGTCAAATGCTTTACAGGTGTCCAGTGACACAATGACTCGTGTAGAAGGGCAGTCATGTGGATACTGCAAGTTATGGAACAATCTGCGTATGTTCATTCTGGTAGACCTGCCCGGGATAAATCCACCCTGGTCGCTATTGACCAAAGATGTGACCACAGTATTTAAACGATTTGCTAATATCTTGGCCAGAATCTTAACGTCCACGTTTATAAGTGAAATTGGACGGTAAGATTCACAGTGAAGTGGGTCCTTGCGGGGCTTCAGCAGAAGGACTATCAAAGCCTCCCTCATTGATGGAGGAAGGATCCCAGCCTCCAGGGCTTTGTTATAGGTTCGGAGAAGGAAGGGGGATAGGAGATCCTTGAACTTAGCATACCATTCAGTCGGGAAACCATCAGGACCGGGGGTTTTATGTGCCGGCATTTGGGAGATAGCTGCTGCAATCTCTTCTACCGTGATAGGTTCCTCCAACATGTTCCGTCCCTCATCTGACAGGGAGGGAAGGGATATGTCAGCCAGATAGTCAGACAACTGGGAGTCGTCATAGTCAACCCTAGAAGTGTACAATTTACTGTAAAAATTTAGAAAGGAGTCTAGGATATCCCGTGGGCTGTCGCTGATCGTACCTTGAGCAGTCAGGATTCGTGGTATAGAAATGGGGGTATGCTCAGGTTTGGTCAGATATGCCAAGAGACGTCCTGCTTTATTACCATATTCAAACGATTTTTGTGAGGCATACAACATGCGTTTTTGTGTGAGATCCAACAAACGAATTTCATATTCCCTACGGCACTGTAACCATGTCTCTCTAGTGTCAGAGACAGGGTTAGAGGCATAGGCAGATTCTGCACTTAACATAGCGTTTTCTAATTCCTCAGTGCGCATCTTGTTATTTTTACGAAGAATTCCTGTAATAGACATAAAGGTACCTCTTAATGTGGACTTAAACGCATCCCACTCCGTGGGGGGGTCTACTTTATCTAAGTTTTGCTTCCAGTAGTTAGAAATACTCGTCCTACACTCACCCTGCACTATCTCGTCTTCCAGCCAGTATGAATTCAGGCGCCACAAAACAGGTCCTGAACCTGGAAGGATGAGAAGGGACACAGACAAGGGGGCATGATCGGAAACCCCCCTGGGCAGGTATGAGACGGCGGAGATGACCGGAAGGGTCTCCGTCGACACAAAAGCCATATCTAGCCTAGACATAGTATGGAAGGAATCCGAATGGCAGGAAAATTGGCGTGTCTCTGGATGTTTCCATCGCCACACCTCCGTCAGTCCATGAACCTGAGCCCAGTCTACAAAGGAGGGAAAAGATCTGCCTCCCCCACCCAAGCGATCCACCGTTGGGTCCAGGACTGCATTAAAATCCCCTATATAAAGCAGAGGGCCCAAGGGTCTATTCAGTAAGTGCAGGGATAATTTAGAGAGTACTTCCACTGAGAATGGAGGGGGAACATAGACGTTCACCAATGTAAAGATTATAGTAGAAATTCGTAATATAAGAACAATATACCTCCCCTCTGGGTCTGTTTTAACACTAATTAATTCAGCTGGAAGGGATTTAGCCAGGAGTATAGATACACCTCTTGAGTAGTTAGTGTGGGTGGCATGATATAGCTTAGAGAGCCAGGGACGTTTTAGAGCCCGTACCTTAGAACCTGTCAGGTGAGTCTCCTGGAGGCAAATAATGTGAGGGTGACATTTTTTTAGCACAGAAAAAACCAAGGATCTTTTCTGAGGTGTATTCAGGCCCCTAGTGTTCCAGGAGACTATCCTAAGGGGTTGTGCCATAATAAAACAGGAAGTGGTAAAGATGCATAAGTAAACCTCTGAGTTGGTATCAATATAAGTAGATAGGCCGCGCCACCTGAAGCACACACAAGCATATAACAAAAAAATGCGTGGGTCTGCCGATAAGGTAACATGGACCATGAACATTTTCCCTGCTTTACCTTAGAAAAAAACATTGGACATATAAATGACCACAGAGGTGTTAATAAACCTCTACATATGATAACCCAGTATATTTTTGATGACCTTCCATTAGCAAATGATATAGGTGTGTTAGAAAGGACATAAAAAATAAAAAGGGGAGGGAAAAACAAAAAACAAAAAACATGAAAAAAAGCCCCAACCACCTTTTTCTTTAAACCTTCGTGCCCCCCACCCTGCTTAGCCATCCCAAACACAGCAAGCTTTGGATCCCTAAACTAAAAGTCCTTCCTAACTAGGAACTGCGGAAGAAAAAACTGTACCGTGGCCTCGCCACAAGCTGGTAAGGGGGGTAACGTGGGGTCTGGTGGGGCTCCCAACTATTGACCGAAGAGAGAGGGAAGAGAGAGAAAGAGAGAGAAAAAGAGCCTCTCTCTCCCTATTCCCTCCCCCCAGTAGACAAGTCCTGTTGAAGGGTAGATAAGCTGGTTGTTCACATGGAGAGAAAAAAAAAAGGACAAAACAAAAGGAATGATGTAGAAGAGGAGAAGAAAAAAATTAATATCCTTCCTCTCCCCCTTCTTTGGTGGATAGTTGTTCTGGTGTGATTGTTCCAGTATGCAGGTCCTCACAAGATGCAAATCGTAGCAATGCAGGCTGGGTTATAAAGTAGAAGGGACCCCAAAAAAAAAGGGGTATATGAAGAGGGGAAAGAAACCAAAAAAAAAGAAAAAAAAGAAAAAAAAAAAAAAAAAAAAAAAAAAAAAAAGCTCCCTCATTGCAATAGGGGGACATGTAATTGTTGACGCTGTAACTTGCATAGCAGGGTGTAGATCTTTCCTTGCAGGTTAAGAGTGTCCTCAGTCTCCTCTGCTTCTATGTGCTGCACCATAATGATCATTCAGCCATTTCATGGCCTCCTTAGGATTAGTATAGAAGTGGGCCCTACCTTCATGGATAATGCGCAATTTAGCAGGGAAAAGCATGGCGTAGGAGAGACCTTCTGTGCGCAATCTAGACTTCACTGCTGAGAAGGAGATCCGCTGGCGTTGAACTTCCGCAGAAAAGTCCGGATAAACAGAGATATTATTGCCATTGAATGAGAGCGGGCCTTTTTCACGTGCCAGACGTAGGATGGCAACTTTATCTTGAAAGTTAAGGATACGTGCTATGAGGGATCGCGGTGGGGCTCCCACTGGGGGTGGGCGAGGGGGAGTGCGATGTGCACGTTCTATAACATGTGAGAATGAAGGTGCGTCTTTACCGAAAATGTCCCGCAGCCATGAATAAAGAAACTTTTCAGGATGGGAACCTTCCGCGCGTTCTGGGAAACCTACAAATCTGAGATTGTTCCTGCGAGAGCGATTTTCCAAATCGTCGATTTTAGCGCGTAGTGCCGCCATCTCACTTGTGGTATCACGTATAGTAACAGACATGGGGTGTACAGTGTCTTCTAATGTACTAATCCGTTCCTCAGCATCCCCTGTGCGGTCTCTGAGATTCTGGACATCTTGTTTCAATAAAGAAAAGTCCATACGGATAGAGGCTATTTGAGTGGAGAGGGAGGCCTTGCAATCCTGAATAGCCAGCATAATTGTAGATAATGTAGGCTCAGCATGGGGGGAGTCTGTGGTCTGACTAAATTCAGCAGATTGCTGTGATTCTGATGTCTGCAGGGGTTCTGTAGGTGTGCGGAATATAGCAGGAATAGATGCACTCACCCCTGTTACAGAGTCCTGGATGGCTGAGGAGGAGGGCTGCAGCGCGTCTGAGTGCCCTGCATGTGTCTCGGCGCCATTTTGCCTCCGGAACCGCGCTAGTTGTTCCGCCGTGTGTGAGGGCCGCGGCGGCCCGTATTTCACCATGTCAGCCAGTCTGGAGGATGCCCACAGCCGTGGGGAACCGGAGGGTGTCTTCCACGAGGATCTAGGACCCAGGATATCTGTAGGATGGTCGTTGGGAGCCGGAGCTGTGTGTCTATGCGACTGCTCTCTTCACCATCCGGCCACGCCCCCCAGAACTGCTCAAGTTTAGTTAAAGTTGATGGTGGCTGTTTGTGGACTGCAGTCTTCAAGTCATTCCACAGATTTTCAATGGGGTTTAAGTCTCTAACTAGGCCATGCAAGGACATTCACCTCCTTCAACCGCTGTGTGGTCATTTTTTCTGTGTGCTTTGGCTCATTGTCATATTGGAAGGTAAACCTTCTTCCCATTGACAACTTTTTGGCAGAGGGCAGCAGATTTTTCTTAAGAATTTGCCCCATCCACTTTTCTTTCTATCCTGACAAGTGCTCCAGTCCCTGCTGCAGAAAAACACCCCAATAACATGATATTACCACCTCCGTGCTTTACTGTAATAAATGGTATTATTTGGATGGTGAGCTGTATTGGATCTCCACCAGACATATCGTTTAGTGTTGAGGCCAAATAATTCAATTTCAGTCTCATCTGACAATAGCACCTCTTTCCATGTGGCCTCAGAATCTTCAAGGTGCGTTTCGGCTAAGCTCAGTCATGTGATCTTTCTTGAGGAGTGACTCTTTTCTTGTAACGCTCCCAAAAAGCCACATTTTTGGAGAATTTGTGATATTGTTGTCACATGCACACAATGACCACTCTTTGTCATAAATTCCTGCAACTGATTCAGAGTTGCTGTAGGCCTCTTGGTAGTCTCTTTGACCAGTTTCCTACTGGCTCTTTCATTCAGTTTAGAGCGACCCCCTGATACAGGGAGGGTCTGTGTTGTACCAAACACCTTCCACTTCTTAATAATAGACTTCGCTGTGCCTTCTAGACTTTGATAAAGTCTTTGACTTTTTTTTGTATCCATCTCCAGACTTGTGCCTGTCCACAACTTTATCCCGGAGATCCCGGTGACAGTGCCTTGGCACCCATAATTGATTGCTTGCTTCAGTTGCACTACCAGGGACTGAAATGCTCCAGAAAAGCCCTTTTCAAGCTGAGCTAATAAATATGACCACAGCTGATCACAGCTGAAAGCCAAATGGCTTTGTGTGCCATTGAGAAGGTGATTAGTGACACCTGATTAAGTTTACAAGTCATTTTTAGGAGGGGGGTGGGGGATGATCCTTTTTTTTTTTTACTCAGTGATTCTGTTTTTGAATTTTTTTTTTTCTGACATCTTGGTTTTTTATCTTTCACTTGGATGTTATAACTTGGATGTAGAATAAATACAGCTGAATACAACAAAAACTATGTCTGTCTTCATTTCAGGCTGTAAAGCAACAAAATGTGCCTATTTTAAAGGGGGTGATTCTTTTCTATACCCACTGTACCTACCTATTTTCAGGCTGCTCCAGTCATGTAATCCCGCTCGCCGGTGTCAGCCAATGCTGTTGCAAGGGCAAGGTGGGAGTGCCAACAAAGGATGGGCCATTGAAGCCTATGGGTGATGTCACCGCCTCAGGCTTTACTAGCTCTCCTCTCCCCTGTAGTCACCACTGGCATACCAGACCAGATTGGATTGCAAATAGGTAAGTATATATTTTTTCAGGTTAGTTATCATAAGTGTTAGAAGTGTGTAAGTGTGTGTGTGTGTGTGTGTGTGTGTGTGTGTGGGGGGGGGGGGGGGGGGCTGGCAATTTTAAGGCTAGTTAGGATGAAACTTTAAAGTAGAACTATAGGAAAAACTTTTTTCTTTTCATTTTGGATAGAGTAACAGAGGGGTATAACCCCTACAGGGTTTTTTTTAATGCAATCTGCGTCCTATTGTGGATAATTCCCTTCACTTCCTGCCCCACAGGAAAAACAGAAAAAGAGAGGAAATCCCTGCAGATTAGGGGAATCCTTTGTGGCCCCCCAGGTCACCAGAACTAGCGTCCTTGTTTGAAGATTTCCCCTCTATTACTTTTCTGGGGACAACCCAAAATTTGAGATTTTCCTTTACTTTCACCTTCAATAATAAAATGGTAAACGGGACAAATAGAGAGGGAGAATCTCCCTTACAGGGACAAAGACAGCAATAAAAACTGACAGGTGTTCTAATCCCTCTCCACTCCATCCAAAACTAAAAAAAAGTTTGCTTTTAGTTATACTTTAAGTGTATTATCTTAAAATAAAACCAGGGATTTTGACTTGAGAGTTGCTGCTTGCAATCTACTATACAGCAGCACATGAACTGGAAGAGCAATGGGCAGCACTGGGAGCCAATCAGGTATGTTACATGCAAATGTGCTGACAAGGAATATGCTGATAGGAAAAGAGAGCACAGTGGGGGGGAGAGGTTACATAATCATAATCAGTCTTCCTGCTTTTGCAACTCCTGGTGTGTGACCCAGCTGTGCTGTGTGGCAAAGCTGTGCAAATTTGAAGACAATGCAGATTCTTTGGCAGGTAAAACAGCTCCATTTTTACAGCATATGTATATTAAGCTGCTTGCCTGGAGTTCAGCTTTAAGTTCCTATAAGTGTTTCTATACCAGTGTTTTCTGTGTTATCCTGGCTTAGTGGCAGTTCAATGGAGAACTGTACTGAAAGAAATATGGTAGCTGTCTTTCCACTCCTTTTCCTGAAAATATTAGTTGGCCAGCTATTATGATCTTCTAATAGCTTTAATCAGGAGTGTATCATGAAATCAGTGGGCCTGTGTGCAAGAGAAAAAGTGAAATGTGGGCGTGGCTTAAAGTGCAGTACATATTGGGCGTGGCTTAAATAGGGGTGTGGTTTAATAGAGTCTGAGATGACTTACATAGTGCAGAATGCGGTAATGGTAAATAAGGAATGTACAGTGCGGAGTGTACGGCGGTGTGTAGTATGTGCAGGAGAGGAGTGCAGATTGTATGGAGGTGGGTAGGATGTGCAGGAGAAGTGTGTGGAGTGTATGGAGGTGGGTAGTATGTGCAGGAGAGGAGTGCGGAGTGTATGGTGGTGAGCAATTTGTGCAGAAGAGGAGTACTGAGTTTATGGTGGTGGGTATTATGTGCAGGAGAGGAGTGTGGAGTGTAAAGAGGTGGGTAGTATGTGCAGGAGAGGAGTGCAGAGGGTATGGAGGTGGGTAGGATGTGCAGGAGAGTGGTGTGGAGTGTATGGAGATGGGTAGTATGTGCAGGAGAGGAGTGCAGAGGGTATGGAGGTGGGTAGGATGTGCAGGAGAGTGGTGTGGAGTGTATGGAGATGGGTAGTATGTGCAGGAGAGGAGTGCAAAGTGTATAGAGGTGGGTAGTATGTGCAGGAGAAGAGTGTGGAGTGTATGGAGGTGGGTAGTATGTGCAGAAGAGGAGTATTAAGTTTATGGTGGTGGGTATTATGTGCAGGAGAGGGGAGAGGAGTGCAGAGTGTATGGAGGTGGGTATTATGTGCAGGATGGTGTCAGTAGAACAGTGGACAGTGTAAGTAGTTATCTATTTTATTTATTTATTTTACAATTTAATTTTGTAGTTTTTATTTATTTTTTTTCATTTTTTTTCCAAATGCTTTTTGGGGGCCAGTGGATGGGGTCAGTAGTGGCAGTGGACGGTGTCAGAATTTTTGTATTTTTATTCTTTTTTACAATTTTTATTTTTGTAATTATTTTTTACAATTTTGTTTTTGTATTTTTTTTTTTACTACAGTTTACTATGCTCAGTTATCAAAGGACACAGAAGCGGTCAGTAGCAATCGCTCTTCAGCAATTCAGAAAACAAAAGGGGCAGGTAAATTACATATTTACCGGCCCCTTCCTCCGCTCTCCATCCTGACAAATCCCCCACAGCAGCCGGCGGGAGAGGAGAGGAGGGAAGCCAGCTGCAGAGGGACGAGAGTGGCAGAGGAGGAGCATTGGGGCCGGAGGAGGAGGACACAGAAGACAGTCAGGGATGATCGGTTGGACAGTTGCAAGCACCGATCTCCATGTATAGCTTTTTAGGTGACAGCCACAGGAGGGAGAGGAGGAGAAGCGTCTGTCAGCTGCTTCACTGAAAACTATACAGGGGGATCAGTGCTTGCAACTGTCTCCCCCGACGCACCGATCATCCCCAACTGTCAACCAGGGACAATCATCCACATTGGTGTAGTGTGGGTCACAGTGCCCCCCCTCCCCCCGGGGCCCGTGTGCCATGAACACCCCACACACATGGATGATACGCCACTGGCTTTAATCCTTCAATCACCTGATCAGGTGCAATAAAATAAAAATTGTATTGTTCTATGTATTTGCATTTTTTATTTTATACTGCACTGTGTCCCATGAATTACATATTTTTGTACCACACACGCAGAAAGTATGTAAGAAGCCAATATTACAGGACCCTCTGATACCTTCTGTATTGAATTGTATTGTAACTGTACTGTCTGCCCTCATGTTGTAAAGAGCTGTACAAACTGTTGGCGCCATAAATCCTATATAGTAATTATAATAAAAATGATATGATTGCTGATGTGACTGTGACCTGCACAAGGGCGGACTGATAACTCATGGGGCCCCCGGGCAATAGGAGATTATGGGGCCACACAGTATACACACACACAGTATACAATCACACAGTATACACATACATGTACACACATGTATGTACAGACAGATGTAAAAAAAAACACAGATTTATACATACTGTCCCTGGTTTTACTGAGGCTGGCAACCCTGATGGGGCCCCCTAGTGGCCCAGGGCCCTCGGGCAGTGCCCGAGTGGCTCAATGGTCAGTCCGCCCCTGGACCTGCACTGCATGTAGAATGTTTACTGGGCCAATAAAGGGCACTGTAAATATATTCCCTACCACTTACCCAATTTTGCATAGAGATGACTCAGAATTCTTGCAGGCTGCACTCGGAATGGTCGAATATCACTGAAACTTTGAACATCAATGTCATGTTTCTTTAGCATTTGCTTTATTTCTTTGGATTCAGCCAGAACAGAAACTATAACGTTAGAAAGATAAGGCAAAAATGAGAAGCAGTGATATTTAAAAGAATAATATTGTGCAAAAATAGCTTACTTAGAACCCACAGGTGTGTGAAAAAACATCTGCATCCCTTATACCGTGCCCATTGGTTGGCAGTTCCATCTAAATGTGTGTATACGGGTCCCCTACTTGTGTGCATACAAGCGCCTTAAGGGAATCCGTGAAATATGGAGGCTGTTGTTACTGGCTACCTTCGCATTTTTAGTGCTGCAAGCAGCACTTCCTGCTTTCTTGCCTAGGTGAGAATGTTTTAAGGCCCCCATTCTCTCCTGGGATGTCCACGTCACTTCCTAGAAGGCAGCAATTTCCTGAAGGGCTTATGGCAAGATTCTGCACATAATAAACAATAAAGTGCAGCGCTAATATGATATGTGAAAAAATACAATTGAGTTCCACCAAGTGACATATAAAACAATTAGTGACAAAACATATTGCAAATACAAGTAACAAACAAAACTGAAATCACAAGTGTATGTGAGAAAAATCCAAAAGTTCTTGATAAGTCCACAAATAAATGAATAAAGAACACCCATCCAAGAGAGGTTGTGACGAAAGGTGCCTAGATATGATCCACCAAAACGTGTATGAGTAGAGTCTGCTTACCAGACAGCGATGACTGCTATTATGGCAGTCTCGCCCAGCATAGGGATTATGGTCTCCCAAAACCCAAGGTACAATGCGGGATCGGTGGTTCTCAATGGAGTGAAAAACATCCAATGGTTGTCAGTTTGTTCTTAGAGATGTGACCGCTCTATCCAATCGCCAAGTAGTGAATCAGAATCCCAGCCGTGCTGAACATCCAGATATACCCACAAGACCCCGAAGGCTACGCCCCCAGCGTCATGCATGGGCGTGCACCCTGTGCCCCCCACATCTGTGCACCCCCCTTTGATGGTGGATGTCTTATGGACGCCCATGCATGACGCTGGGGGCGTAGCCTTCGGGGTCTTGTGGGTATATCTGGATGTTCAGCACGGCTGGGATTCTGATTCACTACTTGGCGATTGGATAGAGCGGTCACATCTCTAAGAACAAACTGACAACCATTGGATGTTTTTCACTCCATTGAGAACCACCGATCCCGCATTGTACCTTGGGTTTTGGGAGACCATAATCCCTATGCTGGGCGAGACTGCCATAATAGCAGTCATCGCCGTCTGGTAAGCAGACTCTACTCATACACGTTTTGGTGGATCATATCTAGGCACCTTTCGTCACAACCTCTCTTGGATGGGTGTTCTTTATTCATTTATTTGTGGACTTATCAAGAACTTTTGGATTTTTCTCACATACACTTGTGATTTCAGTTTTGTTTGTTACTTGTATTTGCAATATGTTTTGTCACTAATTGTTTTATATGTCACTTGGTGGAACTCAATTGTATTTTTTCACCTATCATATTAGCGCTGCACTTTATTGTTTATTATACTTTTGGAAGTCAGATACAGGACTTTTTCAGGGTGCTGGCAGCTTTTTTCTTTTTATTAATCTAAGCGCAGCTTTTACCCAATTTGGGCCTTCTTTTTTAAGATTCTGCACATGCACAGATGTGCTATAGGTCTCTAAGACCTGGCCAAGACCTGCGGCACAATCTTCACAAGTGCAGGGAATATCCGCGAATACGCACACATGGCTAGTGTCTAAAAGGTCCCAGATACCAGAACCCAGCTCTGTGTGTGCCCATGTGTGGGAATTCTCTGCGTATGCACAGATCTGCTGACAGGTCCGAAAGACCTGCCAGAGACCTGCCGCACATCTGCTCATGTGCAGAATATGTAAAGGTGGCGGCACAGGAAAGGAAAAGCATGAAAGGTCATTGCAGGAATGGAGTTCCTCTTTAAAGTACTGAAGCAAAACAGTCAGCATAACAACCAGGCAACTAGCACCTTTTTTTGAGGAAAAACAAATTAATTAATTAATTGTATTAATTCCAGATTATTTTTTGTGCAGATTATGCAAAGCATAAAAATGTGCAGACTGTAAAATATAAACATCCTTATTAATAAACCACTAAACTGGCGCATATCTTAGTTTGTAAGCTCTAACAAGCAGGGCCCTCCGATTCCTTCTGTATTGCATTATATTGTAACTGTACTGTCTACCCTCATGTTGTAAAACGCCGTGCAAACTGTTGGTGCTATATAAATCCTGTATTATAATAAGAATAATAATAAGAATAATACCTTGCACTACAACATCAGGCTTAAAACCAGTTGAAAATCTTCTATTTAGAGGGTCAATTTCTCCAGGAGCTAAAAATCCCTGAAAACCAAGAGCACAAACAGACCTTAACAAATGAACTGAATATTAAAAAAAAAATAATTATATATATATATATATATATATATATATATATATATATATATATATATATATATATATATATATATATATACACACAGTCAGGTCCATAAATATTGGGACATCTACACAATTCTAATCTTTTTGGCTCTATACACCTCCACAATGGATTTGAAATGAAACAAACAAGGTGTGCTTTAACTGCAGACTTTCAGCTTTAATTTGAGGGTATTTACTTTAATTTGAGGGTGTAGGAATTACACTAGTTTGTATATGTACCTCCCACGTTTTAAGGGACCAAAAGTATTGGGACAGAATAACAATCATCCATCAAACTTTCACTTTTTAAAACTTGGCTGCAAATCCTTTGCAGTCAATTACAGCCTGAAGTCTGGAACACATAGACAGCACCAGACGCTGGGTTTCATCCCTGGTGATGCTCTGCCAGGCCTCTACTGCAACCGTCTTCCGTTCCTGCTTGTTCTTGGGGCATTTTCCCTTCGGTTTTGTCTTCAGCAAGTGAAATGCATGCTCAATCGGATTCAGGTCAGATGATTGACTTGGCCATTGCATAACATACCATTTCTTTCCCTTAAAAAACTCTTTGGTTGCTTTCGCTGTATGCTTCGGGTCATTGTCCATCTGCACTGTGAAGCGCCATCCAATGAGTTCTGAAGCATTTTGCTGAATATGAGCAGATAATATTGCCCGAAACACTTCAGAATTCATCCTGCTGCTTTTGTCAGCAGTCACATCATCAATAAATACAAGAGAACCAGTTCCATTGGCAGCCATACATGCCCACGCCCTGACACTACCACCACCATGCTTCACTGATGAGGTGGTATGCTTTGGATCATGAGCAGTTCCTTTCCTTCTCCATACTCTTCTCTTCCCATCGCTCTGGTACAAGTTGATCTTGGTCTCATCTGTCCATAGGATGTTGTTCCAGAACTGTGAAGGCTTTTTTAGATGTTGTTTGGCAAACTCTAATCTGGTCTTCCTGTTTTTGAGGCTCACCAATGGTTTACATCTTGTGGTGAACCCACTGTATTCACACTGGTGAAGTCTTCTCTTGATTGTTGACTTTGTCACACATACACCTATCTCCTGGAGAGTGTTCTTGATCTGGCCAACTGTTGTGAAGGGTGTTTTCTTCACCAGGGAAGAATTCTTCGGTCATCCACCACAGTTGTTTTTCGTGGTCTTCCGGGTCTTTTGGTGCTGCTGAGCTCACCGATGCGTTCCCTCTTTTTAAGGATGTTCCAAACAGTTAATTTGGCCACACCTAATGTTTTTGCTACCTCGCTGATGGGTTTGTTTTGTTTTTTCAGCCTAATGATGGCTTGCTTCACTGAGAGTGACAGCTCTTTGGATCTCATATTGTGAGTTGACAGCAACAGATTCCAAATGCAAATAGCATACTTAAAAAGAACTCTGGACCTTTTATCTGCTCCTTGTAAATGGGATAATGACGGAATAACACACACCTGGCCATGGAACAGCTGAGCAGCCAATTGTCCCATTACTTTTGATCCCTTAAAAAGTGAGAGGCACATATACAAACTGTTGTAATTCCTACATCCATCACCGGATGTAAATACCCTCAAATTAAAGCTGAAAGTCTGCAGTTAAAGCACATCCATTGTGGTGGTGTATAGAGCCAAAAAGATTAAAATTGTGTCGATGTCCCAATATTTATGGACCTGACTGTATATATATATATATATATATATATATATATATATATATATATATATATATATATATTTTTTTTTTTTTTCTGGGTACCTCAGCAAGAAGAGATCCCAGAATATACAGAGACTGTGCCCACAAATGTGGTGTCTTCCCCAAGGGAATGCGATCAACTGTATGGGGGTTGTGATGCTCCTCTTCAATCTAAAGAAAAAACCAATAAGATCAATCGTTAACAGTGGAACCGTCATCTGCAGTGAATTATACTGTTTTATTATATTATAATTCCATAAAAAAAAATGTTTTTAATGTTTTCATTACCTTGTCATATGGGACTGCATACAGTTCAGGCATCAGATGAATTCCATGTTTACCTCGAATTATTATCCCTTCTATCGCCTCTCTGTATTCCTGCACCTGAAAAGCATAAGGGAGAACACATGAGTGAGCTCAGCTCCCTCTCTTGCGCTGGCCGAGGAGATTGGCCCCAATATTTTCAACTACGTCATTTTTATGATGGATTGGGCAAGGAGCAGCTTTGTGGGGATCTGACTATGTTTGAGGAGCCGTGTCTTTCTGACCAAAAATGCCCAATTGTTCTTTCTAAAATATATGGAACCCTTCTGTCACAAATTTGGAAGCCTGGTTTGGCTGTTTCCCCCTTATTGGACGCCTGCTAACTTTTTTTTTCTCTTTCTTCTCTCTCCTCTTTTCTATTTTTATTAATTTTGATACATACATAATTTTGAAACATCTAGAGAAGGGAGGGTAGAATAGGTGCCTGTAAACTGGGCTTGTAGCGTGTGACGCACCTGAAGGAAACGGAATAACATAATGTTTGGAAGATTGAACTCAGCCTTCAAGCTATCAAATGTTTTAATATCTCCACTGTGAATAACATGGGACAGTAGGTAAATTCCTTTAGAAATCCAAAGTGCAGACTCAGGTACCTGGAGAAGTGTCCTGTAGTAGCTTGTTGTGCCATAAAGGGGTATTACTGTGCAGTAACGGACAGTTCATCTTGGACATTGCCAGATCCCACACCCGCCTATGCTGAAATGAAAGGCCGGCTCGATGCGGAGAAAGCAGTGAGCCCTTCAAGCGTTGTAACACATCACAAAAGGGGTGTGGGAGCTGCAGGTCCCCTGGACTATACACAAGGGCTAAGTATATGTGTCTGTCAGATTTGTCTAGATGATAGAAATGAGATAGCTGTGCTGCTAAGTAGTAGGATCCAAAGTCTGGGGCAGCAAGGCCCCCCAGTGACGTCGGACTTTGGAGAACCTTCCAGGACAGTTTGTGCCTACTGGGTCCCCAGATAAATGATTGCAGCAGTGTGTCTATCATTTTAAAGTATTTATATGGAATATATATCGGCGAATACCAAAGCACATATAAAAATTTGGGTAGTAGTATCATCTTAACTAGGCCGAGACGGCCCATTACTCCTATCGGCAGTCTTGCCCAGGTTTGGGTCTTAGATTTGATAAGTGGGAGCAATGGTTCCACATTCAATAAAATATAATCCACTATGGATCGGGAGACCTGGATTCCTAGATGTTTAAGGGTATTAACTCTAACCAAAGGTAGGTCAAGCAATGGTAATGCCGCTCTACAAGCCCTGCGGACAATGGATTTCGAAAAACCAAAGGTAGGTCAGCCTGGTCCTGTGAGGGGGGGGAACACATCTAAGGGGAGAATCTGGGACCTGTCCCAGTTCATCTTAAGTCCCGAAAATCTACCAAAGTTTTCGATGATCTGTAGTGCCGTTAGGAGGGATGGGCCAGAGTCATTTAGGTATAATATCATATCATCTGCGTAGAGTCCCACCCTCCCCTCCACCGAACCAGCCGTCAGCCCATCGATATCTGGAGGTGCCCTGAGGGCGACCGCCAGAGGCTCCACCGACAACGCATAGAGGAGCGGCAAAATGGGGCATCCCTGGCGCGTTCCCCTTGAAAGTGGAAAAGCGCCAGAGGTCCAGCCATTGGCCACCACCCTGGCCTGTGGGGCGGCATAAAGGATAGTGAGCCACTTAATAAAGTTGGGGCCGAACCCGAAGGAGCGAATACACTGCCATAGGTAATGCCACTCAACTGAATCAAAAGCCTTGGCCGCGTCCAGAGAAACAATTACTTTAGATCCGATTAGTTGGTGGGAGGTCTGAATATTCATAGACGCCTGGTGTTAAAGGCTGTATTTTTGGCTGACATAAACCCCCGTTTGGTCCGGATGAACCAAGGAGAGAATGACTGTATTTAGACGCATAGCTAGGATTTTAGCTAATATTTTGTATTTCAATATTTTTATTGAAAAAAAGAAACAAATTTCAAAGTAAACAGACACATCAATAGAACAAAGTCGATTTCTTAGATTGTCAACATGGCAATACAGAAGTACAAAAAATGGGGATTCAGTCAGCGCAAAAACAATAACCTAACTGTAAAATACAAGCAGCTGGACACTGAAGGTAAACATATAAACCCTTTACAAGTACAAAATAAATAAGCAGTACAGCGCTAAAAGTGTAACTAGAGGACTTAAAAAATGCTCATAGCATAAATATATTGAAAGTCCCCTTAGAATGAAGAAAATGGAAAGAGAAGAGTTGACAGAGGAGACTTCTTTCTGTCAACTCTTCTCTTTTTATTTTCTTCATTCTAAGGGGACTTTCATTATATTTATGCTATGAGCAATTTTTAAGTCCTCTGGTTGCACTTTTAGCGCTGCACTGCTTATTTATTTAATACAGAAGTACAGAAAGCATGGTCAATATATATATCTTTCCGCTACCATTACCATAGAATGCAAATAGTGCGACATGTATCTAAGTACCAATGGGACTAAGTAATATTTTCCCCCCATGATCCGGAACTCCACCGCACACTGTGAATGGCAGAGACCCGGAGTCACAGGGAATTCTGGCAGTGAACCCTGAGATTATCCTGGGGCCCACTACTTTGTAAGGCCCTATGGGCGATCATCTGTATTGTAAGGAAAAAAATAGGGGGGGGGGGAGGAGAGGGTCAACCCGGAGTTCTCTACGGAGTCGAGATATAATCGATCCACTGGTCCCACACTGTGTTCAATTTCTTGGTGTTATTACAGAGTATATAGGTGAGTTTTCTCGTTAATCATGATCCATTTGAGTTTACTTTTAACCTGGTCAAGAGGGATTGCCAACTGTCTCCAATGCCTAGCAATTGTAATTCTCGCTGCCAACAATATATAAGTAATCAACTAATTTTTTGGGTGTTTCATCAGGTAGTTTGTGGAAAAGAGCGGCTTCTGGAGATCTGCGAATGTTTACCCCCATTACAGAATTTATTAGATTGAAAATCCTAATCCAGAACCTAATTACGCGGGGACACTGCCACCAAGTATGGAGCATCGTCCCCAGCTGTCCGCATTGTCGGAAACAATTTGGTGAAGTAGAAGGATGCATTTTAGCTACCCTAGTAGGTACAAGGTAAAACGCAGGAGTGTTTTGTAGTTGGCCTCTATAAGGGTGGTATTGATGGAAATTTTGGATAGCTTATAAGCGATATCTTGCCACTGCCAAATCAAAGGTAAGGTTCCCTCTCCCACTGGTCCATATAGGTAAGTTTCGTATCTGGCTCAGTAAGGGAAGCATATATCACAGATATCCGCTCCCTCTGTAAGCCTCAAATGTTGTGAGTGTAGGGGGCCCCACCCGTAGATTAAGTTTACATCTGGCGAAGGATGCCATTTGATTGTACCGGAATATTTCACTAGGAGGCATTTGAAACGTGTCCTTAAAATGCTGCATAGCATATATCTGATCTCCATTAAGGAAGTAGCCGATTCTTAGTAACCCCTTATTAAGCCATCATTGGAACAGTCGTGGAGTCAAGCCAGGTGGAAACTCTGGGTTACAAAAGATGAAAGCTAGTGGTGAATGTGGGGATGATAAAGGACTGCAGTGGCGTGTTCTGTTCCAGATTGCTAAAGAATGTGATAAAGCGGGGCATAACATAGGCGGGTGTAAATGACTAGGAAGCCACATTAAAGATCCTATAGAAAAGGGATGGCAGGAGAGTGCTTCAATGGAGAACCATAGGGGGACTGAGCCTTTAGCAGTCGTATAAGCTAACTGGGCAATCTGGGCTGCTTGAAAATATGCCTGTAGATTGGGAAGACCAAGCCCACCCATAGGTTTAGGTTAATAAAACGTTCGTTTTTGTATCCGAGGCCCCTTATTACCCCACACTAAGCGCAGGACTTCAGCCTGCAGACGTTGTATGTCCCCCCTCGGGACTGCCACCGGTAGAGTTCTAAAATAGTAAAGGAGCCTAGGTAGGAACGTCATTCTTATTGAGTTGACTCTGCCAAACCACGATAGGGAATAATCTGTCCAGCCATTAAGATCCTCCCTAAGTTTTTTAAATAGTGGAGGGTAATTTGCCTTATAAATAGTGTCAATAGAGGATGTCAACCGGTCCCCTAAGTATGGGAGGGAGTGGTAAGTCCATTGAAAGCTATAAGTATTCTGAAGAGTCTGTATTATAGCAGGGAGTAGTGCGATGTTAAACGCTATTGTTTTTTGGTTATTCAGAGACAGGCCAGGGAGTTGTGAGAAATTGTCTAATAAGGACAGTAAATTAGGCAAAGTTACATTGGGTTTAGTGACGTACATAAGGACATCATCAGCAAATAATGCACATCTATGTTCCTGTTGTCCGCAATGAATTCTGTGAATTTTAGGGTGGGAATGAATTGCCATAGCTAGGGGTTCTATTGCTAATGCAAAAAGCAAAGGCGAAAGTGGGCATCCCTGCCTTGTGCCACCCTTAATAGGGAATGACAATGATTTATGACCTCTAACTTGGGCTACTGGGATGCTATATAATGTTTTCAGTAAGGAAAGGAACGAAGGGCCAAACCCTAGGGTCTCTAGAGTAATAAAAAGGTAGTTCCAATTTAGGCTGTCAAAGGTCTTATTAAGATCCAGTGAAAGAAGCAAGAGTTTCCGGGCCAGTGGAGCATCCCAATCGGAACGCACTGCTGAGATCAATGTTATGGATCTACGAATTTGATCCAATGTCTGACGTCCTGCTATAAATCCCGATGGGTCCTTATGTATGCACTGTGCTAAGAAAGTATTAAGGCGAGAGGCCAAAAGTTTCATTAGGATCTTTAAATCGTAATTTATTAGCAAAATTGGGCAGTAATTACAAACATCAGTAGGGTCCCTGTTGGGTTTAGTAATGACACTGATATATGCCTTATTTTCATCGAAAGGGACTGTACCTCCATCCCGCAAGGAATTAAAATAAAGAGCCATATGTGGAACCAACTGTTCGGAAAATTTTTTGTAATAAGGGTTGAGAAGACCATCGGGGCTGGGAGATTTATGGAGTGATAGTGTTTTGATAGTGTTGTAGATCTCCTCACCGTAAAAGGCTCATCCATAAGGTCTCTATGATCATCCGCAATGGACGAGAGGGGGAGATTCTCCAAGAATTCCCTGATGGATGGAGGGGCAGCATCCCGGGGGGCTTCCATATAATTCAGCATAAAAAATATGAAACTCCCAAAGAATCTTTTGGGGGTCTTGAGAGAGATGGTCTCCCGAAAGTCTAATTTTAGGGAGTGCCATGTGTGAGTGTCTAGGGGTAAGCTTATGTGCTAACAAAGAACCTGGGTGATCTCGCCAGATGAAAAACTTGCGGTTCGTCCAATGTAATTAGCTAATATTTTAATGTCAGTTTGTAAGAGCGAGATGGGCCTATATGATTTGGGCAGCTGGGGGTCTTGCCAGGTTTGGGAATAAGCACTATAGTAGCTTCACGCATTGATTCTGGAAGGGCAGATGACTCAAATATTGCCCGGTAGAGGGCAAGAAGCCTGGGGACTAATGTCTCAGAAAAGTGGATATAGAATTCAATGGGTAGGCCATCGGAACCCAGGGATTTGGCTTTTGCGAAGTGTGAGATAGCAAGGCTAATATCATCTGCCATGAGTGCAGCCTCCAGCATATCTACCTGCTCAGTGGTTAATTTGGGAAAGCGTGAGAGTTAACCAGCCAAATTAGTTAATTCAGGTGATATAGCCCAGGGGGTTCAGTTTTAAAATTCTGCAATTATAGACCCCTAAGCTATAAATGCTATTTTAAATAATATTAATAATTATCATCATATCAGCCACAATCCAGGATATTGGAGCTGAACCCTCATCTACTTTACAGCCATGGAACAGATATTTTAGACTCTGTTTGATCTGCAGTTGTCCTGGAGCTGCACATGTGATCAGCTATGACACCAGCCATTTGATGGCTTGACAATTTGATTGAGCGCTAAAATAAGCACACTAGTAACTGTAATAATTATTATCAAGGGCATGCCTTCAATGTAACTGTTTTGGGAAGCAGTTAAATTAGCGGGTTTCATTTTGCTTTATTGAACATTTTAGAAAGGGTAATAAGAGGTGTTCACCGTTGGGATGAAAACCTTTTCTTCTTACCTGAACTTGGTCTCCATTAAAAACTCCATCAATGACTAGGTATGTCCAGAACACAGGCCACTCACACTCAATGTTCTCAAACAGCTTCAGTTCTGTGGAGTCGTAATGTAATCTGTTTGGGTCCTGAGAATATTTAAAATAAAAAATATCTTATTCCTAGACATGGTCCAAATGAAGTTAAACCTACTGTTTTGTTTTGTTTTTTTGCATAAAAATTGTAGTGGCCATTATTTTATGGCATAAACGTGCTTCTAGTCTTCCATTTAGTGGCAACACCACAGCATTTGACAGCCAAATATGTCTGGAAATGAAAAATAGCTTAGTTCCCATTATACAGTACAAGCTTTTTAGGCAATGTTTGATGAGGTTAAGATAACAAAAAAGATATAGGGGCTAATTTTTTAGGCCTTATACACACAGACATTTAGAGGTTCAGATAAGCTCAAATGTTATATTCACAGTGTTTCTATGTGCCCAGAAGCTGCAGGTGGTGCCTACAGCCAGCCATATAAGTGAATGGCTGTACTCATGTACAGTAAATGCCGATGATCCTGTGCATAGGCATTTATCCATGCATGTGTGTACGCTGTATTTCCTGAAAGTGCAAAATCTGCTTTGCTGGATGGCAAGCCAAACATGCAACAAGCAGGATTTTCTTTAGGCGCTTAGACTAAAATGTAGAGGCATGAAAATAACCTTATAGAGAAGCATCCGTTCAAGACCTAAATTCCTGTTCATCTTCCCACCAGTAAAGGAAAGATACCAGTGTATGCATGGATGAAACAATTAAATGTCCTACTCTGATCTGTCCCTTCCTCTGTGTTTGTCTTGGACGGCCTTAGGAATACAAATTGTTTTAGCGTAATGAAATATCACACACATTGCATTCTAAACAAAGACTATCACATTTAATCTTTAGTTTACCTCTCTTGGAGTTTTATATCCGTCACGCAAAAATCTACAGCAGCCATATCTTCCCTACGTAAAAAATAAAATATTGATAATGACAAACATACAACTGTCAATTGTTTTATAAAGAAAGGCTATTTTAAATAAATGGATGTGGCAGCTATAACAACAGGCAACACTAACAGCAAGGAACAAAGAATAAAAAAAAAAAAAACGTATGCAGTAATGCAATATATTAATATTGGATGAGGTCAATAAAATGCACATGCAAATAAGCACAAATGATTGCACAAATATAAAGATTCAATATTCTACATATATCATACTTGCAGCTTTGTGAGGATTTCATTTTTGGTCACATTCACAAGATTTATATCTTCCACTGCAAATGCTGGATATGAAATGATAGACAGCAGACCAGCATCGATCTCTTTGGAGGTGGATGCTCGAGGTAACATAGAGTACAGAATAGACTGAAAAGAACAGGACACACATGTGTAAGTTCACTTTCCATGGAAAAGGTAAACTTTACTCACTATGTAACTTTAACAATATATACACTAACTGTAGTTTTATAATTGTTACTATTATTGATTTGCATAAAGCCAATACCTTCCACCAAACTGCATAAATTAATCAATAGGGGAGTTTAACAATAAAGGTACACAAAAAACGAAGGATAAGAATCTTGCTCAAAACAGTTCACAAACTAAAGTACAAATTGTATTCTTGTGGAGGGAAAATTGTATTCTTGTAGATGGTAAATTATATTCTTGTAGATGGTAAATTGTATTCTTGTAGATGGTAAATTGTATTCTTGTAGATATGTACTAGGGTTGCACCGATACAGATACTAGTATCGGTATCGGTACTAGTATCGAGTCTCTCAGAAGTCAGTGGGCGGAGTGGGCGGAGCGCGAGTCCTGGCACTGGGAGAGCGAGTCCTTGCAGCAGAAGGTAAGTTTATGGGGCAGGGGTGTGGGTCGCAGCCGCAGCCTCTATGTTGCCATGACTAACAGCTCTGAGGTCATCCAGCGCGCCCGATGCCTGTGGCTCTGTTTGACTCCCCCGGCTCCATTCAACAGCAGCTGGACACTCCATCCTACTGCCTGCAGCTTGGCGCGGTGGCTCCCCACGACTAGCCCCTGTACGTCATAGCAGCCTACAGAGTGTCTGCTGTTCCATCGTGGTCCCCTCTCCGGATACCGACAGGACCTGGTTTCCACCTTATAGACCAGGAACTGATTCATTCCATCTCTCGTCCATCGAGCAGGTTATCGTTCCCCATATGGTTTAGGTCGACCATTCTCCACGTCCTATGAATAAGCCACCTGGATGATGTTAACCCTTCCATTCCTGGATGTCTGTGTGGTACTGTTTTTGCTTTTAATATAACTTACGTTTAACATACCCCACTGCTACATGCTTTCATGCCTGACTTATTGCTGTTACCTTCCTAATATCCTACAGTGTTTTATAGACTTTTATAGTACCATACCAGTGCCACCTATCAGTGCCAGCCATCAGTGCCGCATATTAGTGCCCATCAAGGGGCTGCTTTTGCTAAGAAAGCATTATGGTATGTCTCATAAGCATAGTATATAGGGTTCTGTAATGTTTACCTGGCAATGTTCTACATCATCCGGTAGGACATGGATCACTGACCTAGGACCTCCATGAGCACCGAACAGGTCAAGTTCATCAATAGCTTCAAGAGCAGCCTACAAATGGAAATAAATCAATTAGATCAATGAAACTGTATGCCATAAGCTGGTGAAACGTACTACAATATAAAGCCTATACCATGCATTAATACATTAGAGCTGCTTTATACAAAAAGGGAACAGCGGAGTATTGCCATTGAGGTAACAGTATTTTTCTAATACATTAAGGAAATATAAAGATAACAATGGTTTGCATGAGAAAATATGTGTAATTCTGTTTCTTTCAATTGTAGTTCAACATAGTAATGATTCTTTTTACATGGTGTCCACAAAATAAGCCTTTGCTGGACACATGAGGAACCACCAGATGGGGCAGAGGTTCACCTTACAGCAGGACAACGACCCTAAACATACAGCCAGAGCTACAATGGAATGGTTTAGATCAAAGCATATTCATGTGTTAGAATGACCCAGTCAAAGTCCAGACCTAAATCCAATTGAGAATATGTGGCAAGACTTGAAAATTGCTGTTCACAGACACTCTCCATCCAATCTGACAGAGCTTGAGCTATTTTGCAAAGAAGAATGGGCAAAAATGTCACTCTCTAGATGAGCAAAGCTGGTGGAGACATCCCCAAAAAGACTTGCAGCTGTAATTGCAGCGAAAGGTGGTTCTACTGAATACAAATGCACGCCACACTTTTCACATATTTATTTGTAAAAAAAAATTGAAAACCGTTTATCATTTTCCTTTCACGTCACAATTATGTGCCACTTTGTGTTGGTCTATCACATAAAATCCCAATAAAATACATTTACGTTTTTGGTTGTAACGTGACAAAATGTGGAAAATGTCAAGGGGTGTGAATACTTTTTCAAGACACTGTAAGTGAGCATTTATGTTTTTTTTTTACTTCCCACACTTCTCCTTTAATACTTTTAAAATACTATATACTTGTCTCTCCACTTGTTTTCTGATTTGCTTTTTTTTTTTCTACTTTTGTATCTGACACCTAAAAAAGTCACGCACTTCTTCAAGCAGAAATGTAATGTCTATCAACAAGGCAAGTTTTAATAGCTTTATAATATAAGGTTACAGAACACAGAATGCCTGAGCAGCATTTCCCTTGGAGGAGGTATTCAGATTACTGAGTTGTCGTAACATCCCCAAAGTCCTTGCAATTCTTGCTTATGGCAAAAGAAAAACAGTTCCAAGAAGCTGGCAGAAGAGATACTCTGTAAGGGGAAACCTACTCTTTTCCTCCTTGTAGGGTTCTACTCCCTAACGTTGCCTGTACTCTCTCCCTAACAAGTCAAGCTCTATTTCTGACCTATTCCCACACTGCAGGCACATGCATAATGAAAAAGCAGGTATTTTAGTACAATTCACACTATTTAGGAATCCAGTAGAGGATGCCAATCTCCCCAAGATGGCCTCCTAGAGCCCATAATTGGGGAGAAACAATGTCTCCAATGGTTTCCTGCCAGCCTGAAGATGCAGCACAGTGCCATCTTCAGGTCAGCATGCAAACTGCAGCCCAACAACTGCCTACGTGCAGGTGACTCTGGATAGACTAAAAGTCACTTTTGAGCATTAGAGGCCACAGTTCCCAGCAAAGCCTCAAGCTGTTCCTGACAGCGCTGAGCTGTCTACAAACGCTCTCTCACTGTCAGTATCACTATATCACCATCAGGCCTTTCCTGGAGCCCTGGCCACTACCGCACAAATGTGACTCCCAAATGCCTCTGGTGCTGTCCACAAGTGGGGCTCCTGACTGTCAGACTCAGTGCAAGGCTTCGCTGGGAACTGCTCAAAGATCCAGGTGACTTAGCAGCCTAAGGAGAGAGGTTGGAAAGCAGATAGTGGGATTTGACACTCATGGAGGTGTTGGATACCTAATAACTTTGCTGTACTGTAACAAAAAAAACCCCCAAAAAACTAAAAAAAAAAAACAAGAAAACAAGTTTGTACACAAGTATGTATTATTTTTGCTGTAATGATAGATGGGTTCAAATTAAGAAGTGTAAACTGGTGACGGGGTCTCTTTAAGGATCATGTGTCCAATCAACTGCAGTTTATTTGAAAATTGCATTCAGGTTTAGGATAATAGGGTTAAGGATTCTGTATCATGCAGAAGTGGCCTGGGTGTACTGGTTATCTAAACTTCATTAAAAACGATCTGTCTTACTTTGGCCATTCCTACAGAGCTGGCATTGAGCTCAGCAATTCCTTGGTTTGTTTTGTCTCCTCTTTCCCACATTCCATAATCCTGAGGATGACAAAATGTAGAATTGTTCATTAGCAGAAGCACAAATCAAGACATTCTGATTATAAATAATTTATTGTTAAGTAGCAAAATATAATAACGCATAATGTGAGAGTAGAAAGTATACTTGTAAATTATGCTATTATATATTGTCATTTTTCCTCTCGTTGGCTTTGTTATATTATTCATCACAACCACCTTCTGTTTCTTACAATAAAACTACCATATTTTTGCCTTTAACAAAAATGTTATGCGGTACAATATTGCAATGGACTCTTGATGTACCTCTATGTGACATGCTTAGCTATATATACCCTGCTGCAAATGCAGCAAATGAAATGATCTAAAGATCTCGTGCATGTTAGCTTGCGTGGCTAAACAAGCAATTGCATAACAGGAACCTACTAAAAACCTGTCTTTTATATGGATGATTTTAATCAGGCTCTACTTACATTCCCTGGGTTCCTCCACCTTTCCCATCCACTTCCAGGCTATACAACATGCCCAATATTTCAGTGTAACCTTCAACTTGCAAAAGGTTGGTGGCTAATTGGTGAAGTAAGCGAACACACAGAATGTGGGTAAATTGTGCTAAATCGAGCCTCCTGTAAAGAGAACCTATCACTTTGCAAGTATGAGCAAAATAAAGGTTCACTTTAATTGAAACACTTCTATGTATTTAATAAAACCACTTCTCATGTAGCTCTAAAGTTCCACTAAAAACACATACAACTACCAAAGTTCTAGCTTATTTAGAGCTTACTTAAAGTGGTTGTAAAAGCTAAAAGTTTTTTTTACTTCTCTCTGCTCTTGGTGAAGGAACCCAGATGAGAGCACTGAGCATATATAGTATACCATCTTTATTATGTTAAGAAAAAACTAAATTAAAACCTTTGCAATCACTTTAAGGATACAAAGTTAGTATAAGCTGATTTTCATAGACACTAAAACTGATTTCGTCATCTCAGTGGAGGGCAACCTAGCAAATGATAACGAGTATGAATGACGGTCAGAAGTATTTAGAAAATCTCTGCAATCAATGATGGACCATTCTCTTCAGTGACCAGGAAATCCTTTCACTTGAGTTGACATAACTAAATATATAAAGCAAATGCTGAGAAGAGAAGTATTCCACATTGATGGACCAGGTTTTTGCTTTGGGTTTCTCTTCAAAAAAATGATCTTTTTTGGCAGGTAAAAAGCAGAATCTAAATCCTCGTACACACAATCGGACTTTATACAAACTTTCCTGTGGATTTCTGTACAAAGGGCGTTGGCCGTGAACTTGTATTGCATACACACGGCAGGACTTTTTAGGCAACAAACACAAACGTAGTGACGTTTCAACGTACTGACGACACTTCAAAAGAGGACTTCAATTCTTCGACGCTACCCTTTGGTCAACTTCTGTATTGTTGTCTGATCTTTTGCATTGGTTCTGAGCATGCGTGTTTGTACTTTGTACTAAAGTCCGATGGTTTTGTGTACACGCGATCGGACTTGCCAACGACGGACTTTTTTTGCCGCCAAGTTTGTCTGTTCGCACAGCCAACATTTTCCTGATGAAAACTGAAAAAGTTTGTCTGATGGAGCGTACACATGGTCGGATGTTGCCTTAAAACAGCTAATTTGCATGTTTGTTGTCAAAAAGTCTGATCGTGTGTATGGGCCTTTAGACAATATAAGCAGGCACTGAGAGGTGCACAGAGGTAAAGAAAAGAGAATTTTATAGCTTTACTCAAACATTATAGCACAACACCGGCATGCTGAAAAATATATTTGAGAACAATGGCTTATTGCTCCTTTGTCTATAGGGAAATGGAAACAAAAAGCTGCATCCATCTTACCAGTCATGGCAAGTATCAGTCTTCATCTGAAGACACAAAGGTATTTCTTAGACCATTATTTTTACAAAGACATTTAGGAATTTTAGCAGAAAAATTCCAGACCATCATAGATAGCCCTGGGAAGTACTGGAGATGTTGCAACATTGACTGATATGACAAGGATCTGGAAAGAGGTTAGGAGCACCCCTTGTGTGACCCCAACTAAGGGATAAATGGACTATCTTGGTACCTAAAGATTACAATGGTATTTAAAAAAAATATAAAGTTTTATTTAAATACAGTTAAAAAAAGAGACATAGGTCCATAGAGATAAAACGCATCTGTTTCAAAGAAATGTCAAAACTTCTTATAACATTCTAGGACAAGATGGGTAATCAGTGTGAATAACTACTTTATTGTGCAAAAGGTCATTCTTTCACAAAGTCTTCACAAAGTCTCATCTTCCTTCCCATTATTATTGTCCAATGAAATTGTAAATGCAACTCTGGTGCAATTACACCTATATTGTACCTTGGTCTGCCCCCAGCCCCCACTGTAAGTATTATACTCACATGTCCTCGATCCATTCACATATCACTGATGCTGCAAAGTACCAGGAAACTTCCAAGCTCTTCTTTCAGCCTTATGGAGAGTTCATACTGTTTGCTCTGGCAAAGCAAGAACTCTGCATAGAAGTTTTTGACTAGCTGCTCTGTGGCCTCAAAGGAGATATCTCGCTGGATCAGGGGCACATGAGTATTAAACTTCCAGAGGGGGCTAAGGCCAGGTAAAGACACAATATAAGCGTAATTTTACCAAAGAAGCAGATAAACTTTAGGCATGCTCTGTGGAACCAATACATAGACACACACATACACAACAGGTTGACATACTGTACTGCTGTGAAATATGTTGGTTAAAAACTCAATTTGTAAATTAATAAGGTTTGTAGTGGTTTGCACATATACTCACAATATATAAGACTAGAAAGTGCCCTTTACTAAATACCTGGTCTGATATACTTGAAAGATTTGAAAATGTTTACTTACAGCAACTTTATAAGCAGCTTCTATATAAAATACAAGATTCTGTATAAAGGCCACTTCATCCAGTGTAAACACAATACGAAGACCTGTACCATGGAGAAATACATTAGACACACTATTAGACAATAATTATTATGATATACTATGTAGTGTTACTTTACAAATGTTCTCATTGTGGCTATACTAGCTACCCTAAAGGCCATTTAGTATTAAAACTCTTGAATACATGTATAAGTCATAATCGTCTTTTCCTAACAATTGTAGGTCAACTGGAAGGTCTACTGATATGTCTTATTTTCAGACACTATATACTAATATATATTAGAATGATCCAAAAAGTCTGTGCTAGATTGCATCCAATTAACTTAATCAATAACTAAACCAGAGCTTTTGTGTTTTATGCTGTACATGCACCACCCCTCCTCCAAACTGCTGATGATGCAGTGAAAGAAACAGCTTGGCTTTTCTGTCCAGCTTTTGGTTTCACATTCTGAAATTTATTGATTTGTGAACTGGTCATTCAATGGAAACCCTATAAAGATCAATGGTAAGGCGTTTTTTAGCCAGGTTCCCAGAGGGGAATGTTTTTTTCTCAACAAAAGTGGAGTTATTTTTTAACTTCCGTTCTGTCAAAGGTATTAAAGGAGAGTCCTACCGTGTTTCTCCAAAAATAAGCCCAGGTCTTATATTAATTATGGCAACAAAAGAGATAGTAGGGCTTATTTTCAGGGGAGGTCTTATCATGCCAAGTGCTGTCCTCTCTCCCCCTCTCCCTCCCTGCCTGTCAGGAATCCCCTGAGGAACCATATAAAAGTGCTTGTAAAATACTAGAATCCACTCTATTACAGTATTATATCATGTATACTGTATGTTTCTGTATTCTAATTGTGCCACATACCTTCTTATAGCACCGATGGGCGCTTCCGTGACCCACCGGAGCTCTGCAGAGGAAGGGGGCCCTAGATTCCCCGCCGACAGCTTGGAGAAGAGGAGAGCAGTGGGAAATCAGCTGAGGGCCAAGTGGCACTATACTGAAGGTATTTGGCACAATTAGATTACATAAACATACACAGTTTACATTATATACTGTTGTAATAGAGTGGATTCTAGTATTTTACCAGCACTTTAAACTAGGGCTTATTTTCGGGGTAGAGCTTATATTGAATTTCTCCCCGAAAATCACAGTAGGTCTTATTTTCAGGGTAGGTCTTAGTTTCGGGGAAACACGGTATGTAAGCAACAAGGCATCAAGGTACTTCCTGTGTAACAGTGATGTATAATTGCATATTTGCTTCGAAGACCTTCTAAATCTATGTAGTACATAATTAAAAGTTAAAAAATTTTTTACTTCTAGTAAAGATAAATAAAACCTCATTCTGTGACCGTAGTCCATCCACCAAGGCAAACTACTGTACCGCCATTTTTTAAAAATAATCCCTGGAGTGCTCAACACTAACTTTCTAGGTTTTTATCTGCGGAACTAACAATGTTTTCCAAAGAAAGTTGATTAATACTACCTGCAGCTGTCATTTCTGCTAGGCAAAGCAGGAAGAGTGAGGTAGCATCAACCTGTAGATGTCCCCATTGGTCATCTCCAACAACAGTACTACACGTAGAGGTGTTATACTTGGCATGAAGACAATCTTTTGTACTCTGAGAGTGCTTAAACTTTTCAACTTTATCAACCTAATAAAAACAAATCATTGTAAAACATTAGTTCATAAACAATATTTTCTAACTAAGTACATAAGGACCTTTGAGTTCTGGTAGGTTAAAATGTACTGTATGTCTAGCCATTTTTTTCTTTTAGTTTTTACATACAGTTAAGAAATGCTGTCAGTTTTTATTGCTGCGCCTCTGCTGGAAAGATTCACCCTATCTAATTTATCTTCCAAAACAGAGAATTATGGGATTAAAGAATTTTACAGTTGTGACCTGAAAAATTTGTAAGGGGAAGTCTTCCAGTGGGGTTATCTGTTCCACTGACAGCAGTCTACAGCTGGACATACATGCATAGATTTCTTTGGTTCAACCTCAAGATGAAGGAATCTCCTCCGTCGTCAAGGGCACCCAAAGATTGAATTTCAGATGATTCAGCAGGAATTGGCCAAAATTTAGGCTGTGTGTGTGGCAGCCTTAAGAGGGCATTCCTTATCACTTTGGTAAGATCTCCTTCTCCTTTTCTGTTGTGTGTCCACAACAGGAAGTAAATGGAAATCTCATCAATGGGACACAGACAAAAAAACTGTTGATGAAGGCTTTAACTCCCTACTCAGTTCAAAACTGAAAAAAAAAGTTTTTGCTATAAAAACACTCTTATGTTGGAAATAATTGCAAAACAAATACAGAAACATTTGTGGAAGTAATCCTTGACATATTACCATCATAAACTCTACTTTTTACTTGTGAATAAAACATCTACTTATAAAAACTGGAAAAATTTAATTTAGACAATTAAAAAGGAAAAAGGTTTGTATATAAATACAGATTCTACAATAGCAAAGATGTCGGTGACCATTTTGTCAATACACAAAAACCAGCTCAGTTTGGAAACACAACAAGAGGCATAAAATAGTGCACCATATGTAAATTGAAACCACTGTTTTACAAAGGGGTTAATTTACTAAAACCGGAGAGTGCAAAATCTGGTGCAGCTCTGCATTGAAACCATTCAGCTTTCAAGGTTTTTTTTTACTTTAAAAGGTTTTTATTGTTCCAGGGTTTTTATTGGCAAAGCTTAATTAACCAAGCTGAAGTTAGAAGCCAATTGGCTACCATATACAGCTACTCCAGATTTTGCACTCTTCAGTTCTATGTCGAACGCTCTGGGGTTGATTTACTAAAGGCAAATCCACTCTGCACTACAAGTGCACTTGAAAGTGCATTAGCTGTAAATCATGATGACCAACATATTAAAGAGTAACAACCCTTTGTTATTAAGTACAATTGGTGCAGTGCAGATGATCAGTGGTAAGAATTCTAGCCTTCCTTGAAGTGTTGTTCCTAAGTTAAATCTCTGCACAAAGCTATAACTGCATGGAGTGTGCATGTTTTCTTTGTGTTAGCCTGTTTTGGCTTCCTGCCATAAAACAAGTTTTGCAGCTTCCACTTTGGTAGCCTATATGTACTGTAAAGTTTCTTGTGTATTGTGTTGGCATAAATTAGCCAAGTAAGTAGTGCGTTCATGATTCCCTGCAATTAAAATCTGAGTAGCTCAACTAAACCTTCTCCCGGCACTGAACTGTCATCTTTCGGGCCTTCTAATCTCTACATTAAAAACATAGCAGGAGATCTGGGGGGAGCATAGTGCAGAGAGAAGACTGAGACAACTTGGCTCTGTGCTAACCTCTAAATCAGCCATTCTCAACCAGGGTTCCATGGAACCCTAGAGTTCAACTGGAGGTTGCTAAGGGTTCCTTGAGTGTGGCTAACTGTCCTTCCATCTAATGGTGCCTGCATAATTCAAGGTCTAATGCCACTTGGCAGATCTTTTTAGCTGTCTGGAAGAGTGGAATTTTGACCACCAGTGTAAGGAGGTTATTCCCCATGACGATGAATGTCGGAGGCATTTTCTCCCATAACTACTGGTGAATTAGCAGCGGTTCCGAATTCTTTTAAGGGTTCTTCGGAGGTAAAAAGGTTGAGAAAGGCTGCTCTAAATCAACCCTTCCTCGCTGTGGCCCATACTTGCAGTATTTTATGCTTTTTGTGCTTTCATCCCCTTTGAAGACATCAGACCAGACATGTGACACTGCTCCAAGCTGGGGGGTCCTCACCATGCTGACATGGTGATGTCAGTGCCACTCTATGGACCAGTAAACTAAAAGAAAGACACTGTGGTCAAATTGAGAAGACTGAAGACAACTTGTTGTGAAGATGAGGTGCTGAAGGGGCAGTTCTGGATTAAAAACAAATGTGATAAAAATGTAACTTAGAGTCGGGCTTTAGAAAAGATCCTGAATGAATGTAAGTGATCCCACCCCCGCTCCAAAATATAATATTATGGTAATAGGACCATTTAATGGCAGTAGTCTTTGCCCCTGTGTATATGTATACATTTCTCTTAACAAGCTTCATTAATATTAAAGCATAACTAAAGGCAAAACTTTTTTTTTAGTTTTGGGCAGAATGCAGAGAGATTAGAACCCCTGTCAGTTTTTATTGCTGTCTGTGCAGCTGTTAAGGAGATTCACCCTCTCTATTTGCCCTGTTTACCATTATCATTCAAACTGAAAGTAAAAGAAAATCCCACATTTTGGGTTGTCCCCAGAAAATTAGTAGAGGGGAAATCTTCCAATGGGGGATACTAGTTCTGGTGACCTGGGGGTCCCCCAAAAAATTCTCTAAATTTAAAGGGATTTTTCACTTCCTGTTTGGCTATAGGACAGGAAGTGAAGAAAAATCTCCACAATGGGACACAGATGGCAAAAAAAAAACATTGACAGGGATTATAATCATTCTTTACTCAATCCAAAAATCACAGGTATTATCCATTTTTCTGCAACAGTTATTTTCTGCCATTCACAACACCATCACAAACAGAAAACAACAGAAGTAAGTTACCTGTCTGAGCATGCAGTGCAAAACCCCACGCATCAGCTTCACTACACTCTGTGAAAGCAAACAAAAGATGCTTTAAGATGAAACAGTGGACCATTATATGATAAAATGACAATTATTCCACATCTGCAAACACCATAACCAGTACAGTAATAAGAGTTGTAAAAAAAAATATTATTACATACGAAAATCCTACTTCCCAGTGCTCTAAAATACCATTTAAATGTTAACTATAAACATGGTAATTGTTATAGAGTAATTATTCCCATTTATAAGTAAATAAAAGTGATTAATTCAATATACATAATGTTATTAAGGTGTTTGACTGCCCAATATGTGTCCCAAAAATCAAGGCAGTCAAAGGGTTAAAACAAGCTCATAGCAGCTGAGAACAGCAGCAAAACCATTGCACAGAGCAGGTAAATATAACATGCTTGTTATTTTATTTTTTTTAAAAATGAAGTTTTAATATCAACCAAAATCTGCAGCTTCTGAAAATCAGTTTTTTTTCACATTCAGCCCCTCTAGTTTATTATACTGAGCATCTTTTTTTCACTTTAAAAAGTATAAGGCAGAATCAAGTTGTTCTGTTTTTTCTGACATCTAGACAGTGTTAATTTTGTTGACTAAAATTTTTTCGTCGACTAATTAAACACTATTTTAGTCGACTATAATACAACTTAAACTAAAACAATTCAGATCACTAAAATACGACTAAAACTAAAATGGCATTTTAGTCAAAAGACTATTGCCCCGTACACACGGTCGGATTTTCCAACGGAAAATGTGTGATAGGACTTTGTTGTCGGAAATTCTGACCGTGTGTAGGCTCCATCACACATTTTCCATCGGATTTTCCGACACACAAAGTTTGAGAGCAGGCTATAAAATTTTCCGACAACAAAAATCCGTTGTCGGAATTTATTATTATTTTATTTTATTTATTTATTTCAGGTACTTATATAGCGCCGTCAATTTACGCAGCGCTTTACATATACATTGTACATTCACATCAGTCCCTACCCTCAAGGAGCTTACAATCTAAGATCCCTAACTCACATTCATACATACTATGGACAATTTATACAGGATCCAATTAACCTACCATGTCTTTGGAGTGTGGGAGGAAACTGGAGTACCCAGAGGAAACCCACGCAGGCACAGGGAGAACATGCAAATTTCAGGCAGGTAGTGTCGTGGTTGGGATTCGAACCAGCGACATTTCTTACTGCTAGGCGAAAGTGCTATCCACTACACCACTGTGCCGCCCTAATTTCCAATTGTGTGTACACAAATCCGACGCACAAAGTGCCACACATGCTCAGATCAATGTCCGACCGTGTGTACAGGGCATAAGACTTAGGCTCGGTTCACACATATGCGATGCAGGAACCAGTGCGATTCCTGTGCGGGTTCTCACATCGCATGTCTCACGCAGGCAGTTTACACTGCCCTATGCGAACCGCTGCAGGTGTGTCAATACAAAGTTGAATGACACCGCAGATCGGTTTGCAGATCGCAGTGCAAACTGTGAAATGGTTCAGGAATCAGATTGCATGGGTGTGAACACCCATGTGATCCCATTCCAGTGTGGACCAAAAAAAGGGGTCCTGCGCCATTTGTGTGAATCCAGCCTAGAACTAAATTGAATTTTGATGTCAAAATTAACATTGCACTACCACATAAGAAAAAGTAGGGGGAATCTACTAAGCTGCTGAAAGAAATTAAGAAAAAGGCTTTTCTTTTTTTTTTCTTAATATTTAATGTTGGTAATATATTCAGGTAATATGTGCAATGGCAATACAGCCAATAGATTTTAGAGTTTACAGTTTTTGTTTTTATATATATATATATATATATATATATATATATATATATATATATATATATATATATATATATATATATATATATATATATATATCTGTTTGTCAAAAAAGCAAGATTGTTGTATGTGTTCCATGATACTTGGTTTTATTTATAAAGACCATAAATAATAACGTTATTAGATTTTTACTCCAGGAGTATATAATGAGTTTCTAATGCATTTCTAACGAGTATGAGCAGCACAGTGGTGTAGTGGTTAGCACTTTCACCTTGCAGAAAAAGGGCCATTGGCTCAAATCCCAACCACAACAGGAATTTGCATGTTCTCCCTGTGCCTGCGGGGGTTTCCTCCGGGTAAACTGGTTTCCTCCCACACTGCAAAGACATGCTGGTAGGTTAATTGGCTCTTGTAGAAATTGGCCCTAGTATGTGTGTGGATGAATGCGAGTTAGGAACCTTACATTGTAAGCTCCTTGTACAATCTATATGTAAAACACTGTGTAAATTGACAGCGCTATATAAGTACCTGAAATGAATAAAAGTTTGGAAATTCTAGAAAAGTGCTTAAATAATGCATTACAATTTAACTAAACCCATTAGATTTTAGTCGACTAAAATACAACTTAAACTAAAATAGCACTATGACTAAAATTAAATTGAAATTTGAAGTCAAAATGAGTACTGCATCTGGAAAAATATAATCTGTACTCTACTGCTTATACTACATGATGTCAGAACCTTCTGTTTGCATGTATGGAAAAAATACTTTAACCCCTTCCCGACTGCCGCATGCCAATATAGGTTGGCAGAATGGCACAGGTGGGCAAAAGGGCGTACAGGTACATCTCCTTTAAGATGCGGCATTGTGGGCATGTGCACCAGCCGCGTGCTCCATGTCCGCCGGGTGCCTGCGATCATGTCACGGAGCGGAAGAATGGGGAGATGCCTTTGTAAACAAGGCATTTCCCCGCTCTGCCTAGTGACATGACAGAGATCACTGCTCCTTGTCATCGGGAGCAGTGATCGCTGTCATGTGAGTAGTAACCCCCCCCCTTAGAATCACTCCCTACGACACACTTAACCCCTTCATCGCCCCCTAGTGTTTAACCCCTTCCCTGTCAGTGTCATTTACACAGTAATCAGTGCATTTTTATAGCACTGATCGCTGTATAAATGATAATGGTCCCAAAATAGTGTCAAAAGTGTCTGATGTGTCCGCCATCATGTTGCAGTCACGATAAAAATCGCAGATCACTGCCATTACTAATAAAAAAAAATTATAATAAAAATGCCATAAAACTATCCCCTATAACTTTTGCGCAAACCAATCAATATACACTTATTGTGATTTTTGTTACCAAAAATATGTAGAAGAATACGTATCGGCCTAAACTGAGGAAAAAAAATGTTTTTTTTATATATTTTTGGGGGATATTTATTATAGCAAAAAATATTGCTTTTTTTCAAAATTGTTGCTCTTTTTTTGTTTATAGCGCAAAAAATAAAAACCACAGAGGTGATCAAATACCACCAAAAAAAAGCTCTATTTGTGGGGAAAAAAAGGACGTCAATCTTGTTTGGGTGTAACATTGCACGACCGCGCAATTGTCAGTTAAAGCGGCGCAGTGCCGAATCGCAAAAAGTGCTCTGGTCCTTCCGGGGCTGAAGTGGTTAACAGGATGCAATGAGAACTTGCTGTGCTGTTCTATACATTATATATCCTACCAATGCTGTGCTGTATACTCTCTTCTACTTAGTAATCATTATGAAACATTTCAGCAAGTGCACTATAATTGCCTTTCTCAACATCTACGGAATAGAAGCAAGTACTGCAATACTGTACTGCTTGCAAGAAAGGATACCAATATATAGTGATGATTTGGATGGGACTATTTTTCTTTCTCAGCAAAAATGTGTTTTTCCAAAACCAGCATGTGGTTTAGATTTACAGATCCTTTTTTTTCAAAGAAATCTGTATGACTCAACTATGGCACTGGTACGTTCACACAAGCAATTGCAATTATGAATTGCTGTTTAATGAAGTGCAGAAACAATATTTAAAAGTAATTTTTCCATATGAGTATAAGAGCAGACACGCACAGGGCATATTTTCTTAGAACATTTTTTCTCCAGTACACTCACACCCTAAAGCCAAACACAGACAGCATAACAGAGAGCCAGGATCCCATTGCCAGAGACCTTAAACACAAACCAATTTTTTCTAGGGTTTGGATAGAGTTTAGGAAGTGTTAAGGTTCTCAGAAAATAGTCTGTCTGTCTTACTCCCAGCATATGCAGAGTATAAGCTTGACACCTCAACCTCCGCAACATCTCCAAAATACATCCCCTCCTAACCGATGACACCACAAAGTTCCTAATTCACTCCCTGGTCCTCTCTTGCCTCGATTACTCCTTACTAACTCCCTCCTCATTGGCTTACATTTAAATAGGCTATCTCCTATTCAGTCCATCATGAATGCTGCTGCCAGACTCATCCACCTTACAAACCACTCAGTGTCTGCTACCCCTCTCTGCCAATCCCTCCATTGGCTGCCACTCGACCAACAAATTAAATTAAAAATACTAACAATAAGTTACAAAGCCATCCACAACTCTGCCCCCAGGTACATCACTAGCCTAGTCTCAAAATACCAACCTAATCATTAACTCCCAAGACCTTCTGCTCTCTAGTTCCCTTGTCATCTCCTCCCACGCTTGCCTCCAGGACTTCTCCCAAGCCTCTTCCATCCTTTGGAATTCTCTACCCCAATCTGTCCAACTAGCTCCTACTCTGTCCACTTTTAGACGATCCCTGAAAACTTTTCTCTTCACAGAAGCCTATCCTGCCTCCACCTAACAACTGTGCTTTTATTTTCTCCATCAGCTAATTCCCCGCAGTCATTATCTTTTGTATCACTTGACCCTCCCTCCTAGATTGTAAGCTCTAAGGAGCAGGGCCCTCTGATTCCTCCTGCATTGAATCGTATTGTAACTGTGCTGTTTGCCCTAACTTTGTAAAGTGTTGCGAAAACTGTTGGCGCTATATAAATCCCGTATAATAATAATAACAATAATAATAATAATAATAATAATAATATAATGCTTGTTTTGTCTAGAGAGGATCTAATTGAGAGTAACCCTTACCTTAATCTATGGCCAATTCCCTATCTAGTTGATTTTGTCGCTGTTCTTCTAACTAGTGTCATTATCTACAATACAGGACTGCGGCCACCTCTAACTTTGCTCTGAAGGTGACAAGACTGAAGGCCCACCGTATTCTAGGGCAGAGGAGATCACAGGACTGTGACTTATTGTATTACTCTTTTTAGACCCCTCCTATACAAAACAAGCATTATATCATGCATATGTGTTTGGGCCAGCCCAGAGATCATCTTTTAAACCTCTGCCAAGTTTTTATTATTATGAGATTACCCTCAGTTTTTATTCTGGGGACAAATGTGATCAGGATAGGGTGAGGGGACATTTTATATTGTACAGTTCTTACTGGAGCAGTAGAGGGAATATATCCCAATGGGGGCTGCTGTTCCAATGACAACTTACAAAGGTCAGATCTCCCTTCATTTCAGATTATTCCTACGGTGGTGTCATAGATACAAGAAGCAAGGGAAAAATGCCTATAGAACTATAATAGCAGTTAAAAAACAAATCTGCTTCAAGATTCTGAAAGCAGTTAAAAGCTAATCTGCTTTAAAATTCTGAGAACTTTCCTTGACCTGCCTTTATAGGTTTGTCTGTCCATTTTTACTACTCTGACACCAACCAAGCAAACCAAAGGGTTACAACTGTGGGTTCAACGCATATTGTTTGCACAAAGTCTTGGCAGAATACATCTTTCAGTATCGTTCCCTAAGCAGAAATTACAAATTAAAACTGTCCATACAGGGATCAAATATGGCTGGCTCAACAGGGACTGGCTGAATTTCGATCCATGTATGGCCCTGTTGAAAAATTTCTGCTCGATTACACTGCAGGCCACTGATCAGTGTATTCTGGTGGAAAGGAAGTCTCCTTGCTGTTAGAATTAGGGTTGCACCGATACGATACTAGTATCGGTATCAGTGCTAATACCGAGCATTTGCTTGAGTGCTTACTCCGATACCTCTTGGAAGTCAGTGGGGGAAAAGAAGACAGAGGGGGCCAGCGCGCCATCAACATTCAACAACACGCTAGCAGTTAAACTGGCTGGGGCAGGGGCGCAGCTGCTATGTTTTCCCAAGACAAATTATTCCATCAGAATGGGCGACCCGTCAGACTCGGTAAATGAAGGGACGTTCTGTCAGAACACTGTGACGCCCATCTTGGCACACCCTGCATTAAGCCACAGTAGGCCTGCAGTCAGAAGATGGGAACCGACATCTTGTTACACCCAGCCCATATGGTGAAATAATTTCATGGGGGCGTTGCGGTGTTCTGATGAAATCTGATGCCGATTCTGAACTATTTGTCTTGGGAAAACAATATAAAAAATATATCATAATATTTATCATTATTTATTTTATATGTTGTAGTGAGGCCAATCTGTGCCCATCAGTTATGCCAATCAGTGCTGCCTTTCAGTGCCTGCCCATAAGTGCTGCCCATCAGTACCACCTATCATTGCCCATAGGTGCCGCCTATCAGTGCTCATCAGTTCCACCTATCAGTGCCCATCAGTCAGTGCCACCTATCAGTGCTCATCAGTGCTGCATTTCAGTGCCACCTATCGGTGCCCATCAGTGATGCATATTAGTGCCTCCTCATCAGTGCCCTTTAGTGCCACCTCATCAGTGCCACCTCATTAGTGCCCATCAGTGCCACCTATCAGTGCCCATCAGTGCTGCACATTAGTGCCTCCACATCAGTGCCACCTCATCAGTACCGCCTCATCAGTGCCACCTATCATTGTCAATCAGTGCTGCATATTAGTGCCACCCCATCAGTGCCCTTCAGTGCTGCCTAATCAGTGCCCATCAGTGCCACCCCATCAGTGCCCATCAATTCTCCCTACAAGTGCCCATCAGTGCTGCATATTAGTGCCTCCTCATCAGTGCCACCCCATCAGTGCCCTTCAGTGCTGCCTCATCAGTGCCCATCAGTGCCACCCCATCAGTGCCCATCAATGCCCCCTACCAGTGCCCATCAGTGCTGCATATTAGTGCCTCCTCATCAAAGCCACCCCATCAGTGCCCTTCAGTGCCGCCTCATTAGTGCCCATCAGTGCTGCCTCATTAGTCCCCATCAATGCCACCTATCAGTGCTGCATAAGAAGGTATCATTAGTCTGTATTGTGCTTTGAAAACTGTCACATGACATTAAAAAACGTATCAGTAATCGGTATCGGCAAGTGCTTGAAAAAAAGTATCGGTACTTGTACTCGGTCTTATAAAAGTGGTATCGGTGCAACTCTAGTTAGAATACAAAGACACAGTGGGGAGGATTTCCCCATCCACAGTGTGTGTGTGGATGGGAAAAATTGCATCAGATTTTTCGTTCAAACCACTGGTTGAACGAAACAAAGGACTTATCTATGGCCAGCCTTATTCAGGGGGCTTTTACGTACAATGGATGATGCAAGTATGTGTTCCTCTAATATAGAATAGGGATAACACTGCTTGTCTGTAAAGACCTATTGTTGCACTGAGGCCTGGCCTGTGCTAGGCTTGCGAAGCACAGAACACTGTCATCTGTTGGTGCACACGCATGCTTTAGCGCATAGTGTTACCTATTTATTTTTTAATATATATTTCTTAAATTACAAGGCTGGGTTCACACTTATGCGATGCCAGACATTGCATGTAAATTGTACCGCATTGCTGTGAACATCACATGCGATGTCTTTGCGACGCAAATTGAGCCATACAGTTTGTATGGCTGAAATCGCATCGCATTTCCACCAAATGGTGCAGGACCCTTTTGTTGGTCCGCACTGGAATCAGACCGCATGGGTGTTTAGACCCATGCGATCCGATTCCACAGTCCACACTGCGTTCTGCAAACCAATTTGGGAGTGTCATTAACTTTATATTGATAAACGCAGCGGTTTGCAGATGTCAGTGTGAACTGCCTGTGATTCAGATGCGATGCAGGAACCCGCAGAGGAATCATGCTGGTTCCCGTATCGCACTGTATGCTGAATACATTTTATACATCTCTTAAACGCCAAAAAAAAAACACAAAGTACCATACGTCATTCATGTAAGTGAATCTCTGCCACAGGCTTTTGTCTCGGTTGAGAAGAATTATTAGTATACTGCTTACAAAATAATAACAATATATAAATACTACTCAATTTTATCACTTTCTATTTTATTCCATCTGTGATTAAACTATTGGGTCAATTTCCCATTGTATGCAAACAGTAGTGTTAAATTTACGTTGTCATTTTTTTTCTGTTGTACCTGTTCTAGCTCATAGGCTTTGGCTTTATCCTCATCCCGGTCGGCATTCTTCCTGTAGGCCATTCCCAGGCCCCACACAGACAGGATGCTGTACACATTGTCTCGTACCCAAGCATCATTCTGTTCCTTACTAGCAGGGAGCAGTCCAGTGACTGGATTCTATGGAAACACAAAGAAAACATATATTAAAGTTAGGACACAACTTGCTGTTTTAAATTGTCATTTTAAAGTGGACCGAAACTCAAACCATGAAGAGATGTTATAGGAAACATCTGGAAATGTTAACTGTGCCTACACAGTACCCTAAAAATTCAAGTTAAAATCAAATCTCTATCCATTACAAGGTACTAAAACCATCACAAGTTTGTTAGGATTCCCAATCTTTACCGTTTTTTCTGTTTTATTAATTTTTATTGAGTTTTCAACATTTTACAGATAAGAAAACATTGAAAAGCATAGAAAGCCACACAAGATTATCATTCAACACAACAAAGCAAGTTAAGGGCCATAAACACGGGCCGAATATTGGGCGGTGTTAACCAGTTCAATAGAAACCAGCCAACATTCGGACCATATGTACAGCAGCCGATCCAACAGAAGCCGGCCGAACGCCTTTCAAAGGGGCATGACCAAAAATGGTCTACAGATCGGAATCCAATCAGCACTCTCAGTCAATAGTTTGTTCTGGCGGGGGGGCTGCCCCCCTCTCAGAACACAATAGCTCAGCAGGGGAGATCGCTGTACTAATAGTACAGCGGCTCCTCCTGAGCTCTTCAGTTTTTCAACAGGCTGAACGAAAAAAAAAACTGCTATGTGTATCAGACTTTATTAATCTGTTACAACAATCAGAATGTGCACTACAAATAAAAATCCCAAGAATATTTTATCTTGGAACTGTAGCTAGGGACAGATACAACCTCTGTGGTAGGCAAACGGAAAGAAGAAAATAAATAGTATCTAGAAAAGATCAGCAGAAGGAATAAGGGGGAAGGCCAGGCAGGGGAAAGGGTAGAAGTAGGAGAGGAGAGAAAAAAGATGGTGGTGGGGGGGGGGAGTAGAATGAGAGGAGAGGGAAGGAATAACTAGTGGTCACTGGAATGGGGTCTCAATTTTGAGGGTCTTATTAAGAAAATAATATTGACAAGGGTACAGTCAAAGTCTACGGGTAAGTAGTATGTAATCCAGGGCTCCCAGAGATTGTGAAATTATGGTCACCATTTTCTCATATGTCATGCACAAGTTAATACAAGGCTTAAGCTCCTCAAAAGAGATATTTGGCTGTCTCCAGGACCTAGCTATGGTTTGTTTTGTGGCAGTAAAAATATGGGTAAGTAAACAGATTTCTAATTTAGTAAATTCAAAACATTTTTTTGATTCAGAAGGGCTTCCATCTGTTTATTTTCCTTGGGGTCTATCTAGAATAGTATAAATTATCAGGCAAGTGCGAAACCAAAAACAACAGTTCTTCGGAGAGTTCCACCACATATGTCTAAATGTGCCCTCAGCACTGCACCCACTAAAGCACCAGGAGGGATACCCAGGTATCGTGTGAGAAAGACAGAAGGGTACCAATTACCATGACATTAACAACTCATAATTGGCTTCAGTGGCTAGGACGTTAATAGAACTCTGATTTGTTGGACTAGATTTTTTGTCAGCATTTTTTTATTCTCTAAAATTTCCTCTCCACGCACCCCTGACATAGGCTGCTTTGCCTTTAATTTCTGCATGTGTGAGCAGTGCAGTACTGTATCTTGTGGTCATGTACACCACCCTCCTGAAACTATAATCCCATCTATCTACCTGCTGAATTAACTGCGCACGCATCCACTTTTTGTTGAATGCCCGTTTACTCTGTGCTTTTACATACCAGCACTGGATGCATTTGCATGTAATACTGTGGTTCATGCTGGGAGCAAGAAGCATAGGATGGCTGTGTTTCCACATACAGCGGGACCATTTAGATTGAAAGTAGCCTCCCTAATAAAGGAAGTTTCAGCTGAAAATGTTTAAATCTTATTTTCCATGGCCGTGATGTCCAACACTCTTGTTAGAAGGGGCACCGATAGCAAAAACTACAGGCACTAAAGCCGATTTTTCTTTAACTTGCATTTACTGTGACTTTAAATCCCTCTTGAAAAACAGCAGTGCACTTCCGGTGCCTGGAGCCTGATAGATGTAAATCTGCATTGCATCCAAGACTGTCATGCCCTGTACACACGGTCGGACATTGATCAGACATTCCGACAACAAAATCCATGGATTTTTTCCGATGGATGTTGGCTCAAACTTGTCTTGCATACACACGGTCACACAAAGCTGTCGGAAAATCCGATCATTCTGAACGCAATGAAGTAAAACACGTACGTCGGGACTATAAACGGGGCAGTAGCCAATAGCTTTCATCTCTTTATTTATTCTGAGCATGCGTGGCACTTTGTGCGTCGGATTTGTGTACACACGATCGGAAATTCCCAAAACGGATTTTGTTGTCGGAAAATTTTATAGCTCTCAAACTTTGTGTGTCGGAAAATCCGATGGAAAATGTGTGATGGAGCCTACACACGGTCGGAATTTCCGATAACAAGGTCCTATCACACATTTTCTGTCGGAAAATCCGACCGTGTGTACGGGGCATTAATGTTATCAGATTTGGAGAGAGATCTGGTCACGTCACTATTGAAATCTGATAAATACCTTTTAACTCCCAAACACCAAACAAAATGTTCCTGTTTTCCTGGTTATAATAATAAATACTGTATAATTATGCTTTTTAATATTGGGCGAAGGTGTGAAAAACCATTGTAGGAGAAGATTATTCCTACTAATGATGAAGAAAAAATTGCACATAATTATATAGAAAAAAAGCCACCTTTTTACCTGTGTTGTCCATAGGCATATACTGTACCTACTGTGCCCAAGCCTGCCCTGGAGGACACATTGTTGGTATATTGTATCCAGACTAGGAATATACCAGCAAGATATTTACAGTCTCTTTATGTGGTCTTATTCATTATTGAGTAAAATTGCAATAAACCACCAGCTCGATTTCCACAGGGAGCTATTTTTCATTAAGAATGGCTATAGACATGGACTGAATTGCTGAAAGGATAATGTTAAAAGCACAGTTCCCTCTGATTCTGCCACAAATGATACTTCCCATGCTCCAACGATAACAATATATGACCTCAAGATAAAACTTCAATACACAATGGCTTCCTTGTGGTCAGGAATGCAAAATGTTCTAATCCTTCTCTGGCCGTAGGCAACGTTCTGTGGCTTTGTAGTCAAGTACATTTTTCCAGACATTTGACTAACATCTTACATCCAAAAAAAAAAAAAAGAACAGAAGAGTACTAATAACATTGTAAAAAAGAGGATAATAGCAAATGCAGCATTGCATTGTTCAATTAGTTTAGTAAATAAATGAATACAAAAACACTGTTTTCACCTATTGTTTCCTATGATTAATACAAACAATGAGATCTTTTAATCTGGTAACCTAGGAACAGTACTAACATTAAATCCATTAGGGTTCCAGGAGCTCAACCACACCTTATTGATACATTTGTTCCTACAAAGCTGGCTATACATGGATCAGGATTTCAATGCATGTATGGACAGGGAGGTTGTACAGCTACAGGATCAACTTCAGTTCAACCACCCTGTTAGATTTTCCATGCTCGATCTGCGTTGCAGGCTATAGCCTGCAATGCTGATCAGGGTATTCTGATGGCGGGGAAGTCTATCCACAGTTAGGCCTCATGCAGCAGCTGTTTTTTGCTGTAGACGTTTTTTTCTACAGTCATTAAACTCCCCATCATGTTATCCTATGTGTCCATGCACACTTATAGGGCGTACACACGGTCGGACTTTGTTCGGACATTCCGACAAAAAAATCCTAGGATTTTTTCCGACGGATGTTGGCTCAAACTTGTTTTGTCTACACACGGTCGCACAAAGTTGTCGAAAAATCCGATCGTTCTAAACGCGGTGACGTAAAACACGTACGTCGGGACTATAAACGGGGCAGTAGCCAATAGCTTTCATCTCTTTATTTATTCTGAGCATGTGTGGCACTTTGTCCGTCGGATTTGTGTACACACGATCAGAATTTCCGACAACGAATTTTGTTGTCGGAAAATTTTATCTCCTGTTCTCCAACTTTGTGTGTCGGAAAATCCGATGGAAAATGTCCGATGGAGCCCACACACGGTCGGAATTTCCGACAACATGCTCCGATCGGACATTTTCCATCGGAAAATCCGACCGTGTGTACGGGGCATTAGGCTGTTATCAGCAGTTTTGGGCAGTGGTGTTTTTGAGCAGTAAAAAAAAAAAAACTAGTGGGTTCTGAGAGACGTTTTTCAGCAGTAAAAATGCTCTAACGCTGATAAATGTCGATAAACATTTAAAAATGTCGCTAACGCAGAAAAACGCTAAAAAACGATATTTACTGTGATTTCATATGCTTTTTTTTCTAACAGTTACAGTATTCTATAAATCTCTCTGCATCTGAACTGTAGCAACAATCACAAGCTGAACACTGGAAATAAGCACTGAAAGAACAATCATCTTTGCCTGAGTTATGATCTACGTTTGTCCCAAGCATGTTTGAATTTAAATAGTATTAAAGCAGAACTAAAGGCATTTTTTTTCATTTTGGATAGAGTAAGCCCCTATAAGGTTTATTTTTGCCATCTGTGTCCCACTTGGGACAGTTCCCTTCACTTCCTGTCTTATTGCCAAAACAGGTGAGGGAAAATTCCTCCAAAGTGAGAGAATCCTTCATTATCACCGGGGTTGTCAGAACCACAGTGTGTTCCCATTGGAAGATATTCCTATTATTTCTGTTCTGGGGAGAACCCTAAACCCAAAATTTGGGATCTTCTTTTACTTTCACTTGCAGCCTGGGTTCACACATTGCTGTGCCGATCACATGCAATGTCTGTGCAATGCGATTTCAGTTTCAGTTTGCATGGCTGAACTTGCATTGGATTCGCATAAAAAAGGTGGAGGAACTTTTTTTTCCCCGCACTGGAATCGGATTGCATGGATCTGATTCCGGTCCAAATCCACAGTTCACACTGCGATCTGTGAACAGATCTGGGGTAGGGTGACCACATTTACAAACTGCCATTCAGGGACAACCCCCCCCACCAACATGCACCAGTCGGTAATGTCACAAGGAGGTGGTGCCACCATGTGACATCACCGGGTGGCCCCGCCCCTTACCTATTTAAAAACTGTCACTCGCAGTCGGCGGGTGGCCGTGCTTGAGAGTGGAGCAGGGTTTATATCCTACTTAGTGCCTTAGATAAAAAAAGCATTTATTTCATGTATGTGAGCTCAACATTGCAGTTACAGGCGGCCACTTAGTTTCAAAAAGTGTAATTGTTCTTTCAATGTCAGGCTAAGATACATGAAACAAATGCTCTTTCTATCTAAGGCAATCAAGTTGTATATGAAAAAAAAACCTGTACTTTACACTACAAAAGGAATACAAATGACCTGAGGGATCTGGAGTAAACATTGGACATACACCAACCTACCTGTCCACTACACTAACTTACCTGTCCACTACAATGCCCTACCTGTCCAGTACACTGCCCTACCTGTCCACTACATTAACTTACCTGTCCACTACACTGCCCCACCTGTCCACTACACTAACCTACCTGTCCACTACACTAACTTACCTGTCCACTACAATGCCCTACCTGTCCAGTACACTGCCCTACCTGTCCACTACACTGTCCTACCTGTCCACTACATTAACTTACCTGTCCACTACATTAACTTACCTGTCCACTACACTGACCCACCTGTCCACTACACTAACCTACCTGTCCACTACACTAACTTACCTGTCTACTACACTGCCCCACCTGTCCACTACACTGCCCCACCTGTCCACTACACTGCCCTACCTGACTACTACACCAAAATACCTGACCACTACACTACCCAACTTGATCTCTACATTGACCTACATGTTCACTACACTGACCTACCTGACCACTACACTGACCTACCTACCCACTACACTTACCTACCTGATCACTACACTGACCTACCTGACCCAGTACACTGACCTACCTGACCCACTACACATACCTACCTGGCCCCTACATTAACCTACCTGCCCACTACACAAACCTACCTACCCACTACACTGACCTACCTGCTCACTACACTGACCTACCTGCACTACTTCCCCACACATGTACAATCCAGGTAGATCGGTGGATTTTGCTCACCAGTCTCCAGGGCCTCCATGATGATCACCCATCGGATGAGTGCTCTCCCCCAGCCGCTCCTCGGTATCCCCCGCCGTACGCTCGTCTGAAATAAGCACTGCCCCTCCCCCTCATGCACACACAGGCCACCTGAGTCCCGCACCTGAGGAATCATGGGGAACAGGCTCTACCACAGGAATCCCTTGGCGGGGGAGGGTGCTGTGTAGCAGTGCTTAGCCCCGGGATATGCCTTATTGAAAGTGTACGGTGGGGCTGGAGGAAGCACTAGTTGGTACAGTTGGGTCATTCTTGGAACAGCAGTCATGGCAGCACAGAAATGATGTTGCACTCGGGGGAGAGTACTGGCTGCCCCCCCACGCTACACACGCTGCCCGGGCCAGATGACGTCATCAGCAGATGCAGAATCGAGGACGGGCTGAATCAGTTTCATTCCGGGACACTGTATTGCCCCGGAATGAAGGTGCCCAGTACAGACCTGCCAAATGCGGGACTGACCTGGGCAATCCGGCACATCTGGTCACCCTAATCTGGGGGTGTCATTAACATTGTATTCAAGCAAACATTGACATCATTAACATTGTATTGACACCCGCAGCAGTTCACAGAGGGCAGTGTGAGAAGCGATGCGAGAACCCGCACTGGAATCGCACTGTTTCCCACATTGCTATAGTGTGAACCTAGGCTCAATGATAATGGTAAACAGGGCAAATAGAGAGGGTGAATCTCCCTAACAGGGCCACAGACAGCAATAAAAATCTTACTGGTGATTGAATCACTCTTCACTCTATCTTAAACAAAAAAAAAAGTTTTACGTTTAGTTATACTTTAACCACTTTAAAACCAGGCCTTTATCTGTCATTGTTTACAAGTAAAAATCGGTATTTTTTGCTAGAAAATTACTTAGAACCCCCTCACATTATATATATATATATACATATATATATATATATATATATACACATATATATATATATATATATATATATATATATATATATATATATATATATATATATATATATATATATATATATATATATATAAATAAAAGGCCATAGAGAATAAGATAGCGGCCGTTGCAATATTTTATGCCACACTATATTAGCTCTGCGGTCTTTCAAGCGCACATTTTTTGTGGTAAAAATACACTTTAATTTGATGGACTTGTGTCTTTTTTCAACCTGACTAACTATGTAACTATATTTCAAACAGAATGGGTTGTTTTACAAAGGTGATCATTTACAATCACTTTAACTTTCCTAACTCCACTAGATTCTGTCTATGTTTTTTGTCAAGGTGGGAGAGAGAGAACGCAACCCAAAGTTTATAGAGGTTTGTTTCAGAATCCACGAAAAAATGAAAAAATGTTTTGGCCGGAGCTGCACTTTTCTTTAATGATCTCATGTATCACATCAGACAGGCACAATGTACAATCTACCTGCTACTATCAAACCTGCTCTAGCATTTGCAGCTACAGTATTCGTTTTAATTTTAGACTATAATCTTTTTTGGACATAGACGTTTACATTTTTGTGGGGTTTTTTTTTGTTTGTTTTGTTTTTTAGCTCCTTTACGTCCTTAGAATGTACAGGGCTGTAGAAAAAGCTGGTACAATATAAACCTATAATAAATACATGGAACTACATGCTTTACTGTACATGGTAATTTGTGTTTCACAAGAATATTTTATCTGGAAGCCAAATCAATTGCAAGGATGTCATTTTCAGACTGACCACAAATCATTCCCATTTCACCAATTAAAAATGCTCCAGTAATTTTTAAGTATTTGTTTTGTTTCAATCCGCCCTTTTGTGACTTTGCTGCACATTGACAGCTGACAGCTGTTCCAGTCCTCCCAAATGTATCTGTATCCAGGCTTTATCGCTTGAGCTTCTTACTGGTCTGACAAGCTCTTGTTAATACACCAGTAGATCATAATCTCCTAGTTTATGGTAAATACACTGGCTTTGTCTGCCACACAAACCTTGTATGCAATTAGTCAATTAATAAAGGAAAAAAACAAAAATGTTTAAAAAAAAGAGATGTATATATCTACTGTAGCAAAAAACTGTTTTTGTTGTACTCAATTTTTTTTTTTCTTCTCATTTTAGATGTTGGTGCAATGTTCTGGTAGCCTACGGAGTAGATGTTGGTGCAATGTTCTGGTAGCCTACGGAGTATATGTTGGTGCAATGTTCTGGTAGCCTACGGAGTATATGTTGGTGCAATGTTCTGGTAGCCTACGGAGTAGATGGTGGTGCAATGTTCTGGTAGCCTACGGAGTAGATGTTGGTGCAATGTTCTGGTAGCCTACGGAATATGTTGGTGCAATGTTCTGGTAGCCTACAGAGTAGATGTTGGTGCAATGTTCTGGTAGCCTACGGAGTAGATGTTGGTGCAATGTTCCGGTAGCCTATGGAGTAGATGGTGGTGCAATGTTCTGGTAGCCTACGGAGTAGATGTTGGTGCAATGTTCTGGTAGCCTACAGAGTAGATGGTGGTGCAATGTTCTGGTAGCCTACGGAGTGTATGTTGGTGCAATGTTCTGGTAGCCTACGGAGTAGATGTTGGTGCAATGTTCTGGTAGCCTACGGAGTAGATGGTGGTGCAATGTTCTGGTAGCCTACGGAGTATATGTTGGTGCAATGTTCTGGTAGCCTACGGAGTAGATGTTGGTGCAATGTTCTGGTAGCCTACGGAGTAGATGTTGGTGCAATGTTCTGGTAGCCTACGGAGTAGATGTTGGTGCAATTTTCTGGTAGCCTACGGAGTAGATGTTGGTGCAATGTTCTGGTAGCCTACGGAGTAGATGTTGGTGCAATGTTCTGGTAGCCTACGGAGTAGATGTTGGTGCAATGTTCTGGTAGCCTACGGAGACCTCAGCTGTATGACATTTCGCAGTAAGCAGATGTTATTGGTTACCTTCATCTAGCTTTAAACATCAATTTTACCTTGATCGGTCACCTTCTTAGTATCAAATGATGGGCATAAATGTCAGCGACTCTATATTGAGGACGAGGTACTTTCCTGGTCCTACATGTCTCAGTGTTTTTTGTTCAGTCTGCAGGCTGAAGGAAAAAAACTGAATCAATTGCCTCATCCACCTCAAATGTGTGGATGGGGGAATCCTCCCTACTGTGCTTTTGTATTCTGACAGGGGGGAAACGCCTCCACTATCAGAATACATAGATCAGCACGGCAGCCTATTGCCTGCAGCACTAAATGAGCGGTTTCCATCTAAAGCCCCGTACACACGATCGGATTTTCCACCAACAAAACCATAGAATTTTGTCCGAAGCGCGTTGGCTCAAACTTGTCTTTCATACACATGGCCACACAAATGTTGGCCAACAATTATGAATGTAGTGACGTACTACATTGGTTTCAGCTCTTTAGCGCCACCCTTTGGGCTCCTTCTGCTAATTTCGTGTTAGTAGAAGTTTGGTGAGTGTTGATTCGCGCTTTTCATTTTGCGCTTTTTATTTCGCACTTTTCAGTTCGTTTATGAATGGCCGTTCGTCAACCAGACATGTTGCGGAATCGGAGGAGATAACGTGTTATTTATTATTGGCCTTGGAGTTATTGCTGTGTCATTATTTTTTTGGTTGAATAATGATTTGATTTGGTATACTTTCTATATTTTTGGATGCATAGAATGCACTTATTGGTTAAGTTCTATTGGCAGATAGCATGTCTAATTTTTTTTGTTTTCTTTTTTTAATGCACAATAAAAAAAAATGTGTAGAATAATACTTGGCTATGTGTTTTACTACAAATGACAGTTTGGGAGTAGGCAGTTACATTTAAAAAAATACAATGTAAACTTGACAAGGGACACCAACATAGTTGTATCTTTGATCTTAAAAACCACAGGATAATGGTGTTGTGGTAACTTGTTCAAATATAAAAAAAAAAAAAAGCATAATAATATTATTCTTGATATCACTAAAAAAAAAAAACCTTTAAAAATTAGTTTGCAATAACTCCATCAGTATCACCAGCAAAGCAGCTTCATTATTATCCCATTAAAGAAGAAGAGAATCGTCCTTGCTTCCGAGCATGCGTATTTCTACTTTGGACTTTTGTCCGACGGACTTGTGTACACACGATCAAAAAAATCAGACAACACACTTTGTTTGCGGAAAATTTGAAAACCCGCTAGCCAACATTTGTTGGCGGAAAGTCCAAAAATTGTCCGATGGAACATACACACGGTCGGATTTACCGCCAACAGCCTGACACCGAACATTTCCCGTTGGAAAATCCGATCGTGTGTACGAGGCTTAACAGTGTGGGTGAACAGAAGTCTATCTGTAGATCAACTTCTGTTCAAATGCAGTGGGCACACATTGATCGAAATTCAGCTGGTCCCTGCTGAACTGTACAATATTTCAATCCATGTATGGCCAGCTTAAAGTGAATTTCCACTTTCGCAGCAAGCAGGGATAACACCAATTTTATATTTGTTACATTTTATTTATTTCAAGTATTTATATAGCACCGACAATGTACACAGGGCTATACATATACAGTAAATTGTACATTCACATCAGCCCCTGCTCTCAAGGAGCTTACAATCTAAGGTCACTAACTCACATTCATACATACACATACTTGGACCAGTTTGGACAGGAGCCAATTAACCTTCCAGCATGTCTTTGGAATGTGTGAGGAAACCAGAGTACCCGAAGGAAAACCACGCAAAATCCATAGTTACATAGTTAGTCAGGTTGAAATAAAGACACAAGTCCATCTAATTTGACCTATAATTCAGACAAGTGGAGCTGGTTTCTCCTGAGATTCCAACCACGTATGAGCAGGTGGAATGTACCCATCAACTTGGGTGCAACCAGCCTGCCAGATTTTACAAACAATTATCGCTAGTGGCTGCTTTAGCCAGCCTCCCCTATCCCTATGGTTGCAAGAAAGAAATTTGCTCTGAGCGTGGCCTGCCTAGTGTCATGCTTGGGATTTGAACAGACAACCAGGTGGAAGCACTAACCCCTTAGATACTGTGCTGCCTATGTTCCCATTCACACAGCATTACTGCAAAAAAAATAGCAAAAAAAAAAAAAAGAATAATAACAAAACTGCTGCTTACATTTTTATCCACTCTTGTAAAAATGAATGTGTTCCCCTTGTAGACAATGTTAAGGACAGGGCTGGGGAGTTGACGTTTACCATAATTAACACTATTGTTACTATGCTGACAGATCTTATCAGTTGTAAAATAGATTTAAACACTGCCTGTCCTAAGAAAGGATTATATAGCTCAGAGTTTTGGTTCTGCATTATACGTTAATGAAAAAAAAAACAAAGCTGGCCTTATATGGCTATTTTTTAAAAAAAAACTAAAGCAAGCCATCCCATTTCCTCAATTCCCCCATCAACACAGTCAGTGTTGATGGGGAAATCCCTCCTGCAGTGCTATTGTGTTCTGCTAGCGGGGAGCCTTCCCTACCGGCAGAACACAATGATCACTGCTAGCGGCTATAGCTGTCAGCACCGACTGCAGGCAAAAAAATCAGACAAGCTGGTTGTACTGAAGTCGAACGATGGATTGACTTCAGTACAACCAGCCTGCCCATAGATGGATCGAATCTCGGCCGGTCCCTGCTGAACCGTCCAAGAATTGATCTCTCTATAGCCAGCTTAACATATTCCTCCATCCACTGCTATGTGAATAGGAACAACAGAATAATTTTAAAAAAAACATAGTGAGGTTTTCTTAAATTTGACTGCAAAAGTGGAAATACACTTTAAGGTTTGCACTCTGTAAAAGACAAGGAGAGTGGCAATCCTTAAAGTGATTGTAAACCCTTACAACACACTTTTTGCTACAAGTAAGCCTATAATAAGGCATACCTGTAGCTACCTTGGATTTCTATATTATAGAATTATACATTATAATTATATTATATCCCCTGTATTTGCATGTGCCAACGTCATCGGCACATACGCACTTAAGCAAACTGAAGCAATGGCACGTACGCGCCGTTGCTACAGTTAGACTGTGCCATTACCGGCGGCTTCCGCGCGCATGCGCGTCATCGTGGCTCTGCCCATTTACAGTGCCGGAGCCCCACGACACCCGGAAGTAACTCTGGGAGCGATGTCGCCGGCCGGAGCGGTGAACGAGGACCGCTGCGGGGGCTTCGAGTTAAGGTAAGTAATGCATATCGAGCTAGCATGCTATGCATACTAGCTCATTATGCCTTTGTTGTGTAGGTTTTTTTTTTTTTTTTATTTAATTTAATTTATTTTTTTGGGTTTACAACCACTTTAAACTTTTTAGAACAGAATCACTGATAGAATCAACATGTGCCTGTTGAAACAGAGTGGCTCATCTAGCGATCTTGAGTGCCTGATCACTCAGGCATTGTACAAAGCATGTCTAAATATTAGACGACCTCGGAGGAGGTCCACATTCCAACCTTTAACATCCCCCATGCAATAAAGATTCCGGGTGGAATTCAATAAATCATTTATTACACTTTCCCAGTGGTATTGGCCATTTAAACAATCTTATTTCCTGAAAGCCTTGTGATGGTTCTGCAACCTATATGACAGATTCGGGCAGTTCTTAATTGCATTACTATAACAATGTGTGGCTGGGGGTGCAACAAATTCAACAAGAATTACTGCCAGTTCATAGATAACAAAACTGGATAGGACCAACTCAAACAGGCCAGAGCTAATGCCCAGTACACACGATGAGAAAAATCGGATAACAAAAATCGCTTTCGAAGCAATCATGCGATAATCTGATTGTTAGTACACATCTTTCGAGAGCCGATCTGGACAGTTCATCCAAGAAAATCCAAAGGCACAAGCACGAAAACTTTTTACCAGATCGTACGATTTTCGCTTAATCAGTACAGTATTATGGCCCGTACACACGGTCGGATTTTCCATTGGAAAATGTCCGATCGGAGCGTGTTGTCAGAAATTCCGACCGTGTGTGGGCTCTATCGGACATTTTCCATCGGATTTTCCGACACACAAAGTTGGAGAGCAGGAGATAAAATTTTCCGACAACAAAATCCGTTGTCGGAAATTCCGATCATGTGTACACGAATCCGACGGAAAAAGTGCCACGCATGCTCAGAATAAATAAAGAGATGAAAGCTATTGGCCACTGCCCCGTTTATAGTCCCGACGTACGTGTTTTACGTCACCGCGTTTAGAACGATCGGATTTTCTGACAACTTTGTGTGACCGTGTGTATGCAAGACAAGTTTGAGCCAACATCCGTCGGAAAAAATCCTAGGATTTTGTTGTCGGAATGTCCGAACAAAGTCCGACCGTGTGTACGCCCTATATTTCAGTTTTAAAAAAATCGGAAGACCAAGACTGCATATGCTCGGAAATGAGAGAATACATTACAATACAATACAACACATTACATCATAACGCCTCCTGAAGTTGTATTCTGTTGTAACTTTAGTTACCTCTTCATTTTCGATATGAGACTAGCATGCAACAAAAAACAGTTGATCGTTGTTATCTCATTTGTACGAAGCTTACAGGGGGTTTCTTTAATTTGTAATGTATTTACTCCATTGGCTGCTAGGATACAGGCCACCAGTGTCCTACTAACCAATGCTGTGGGGCTGAACACTGCAGTGGGCGAAAGCCTTATTGGGATGTTTACAGACTAGTTCCCCATCAGGTCTATCACCGTTGTATTTGACAGTGGAAGGCAAAGAGTTAGTCCCTGAGATTTCCTCATTATTATTATTATTTTTTAAGGTACTTATATAGCACCGTCAATCTACACAGCATTTTACATATACATTGTACAGTCACATCAGTCCCTACCCTCAAGGAGCTTACAATCTAAGATCCCTAATTCACATTCATACATACTAGGGACAATTTAGACAAAAGCCAATGAACCTACCAGCATGTCTTTGGAGTGTGGTGGGAAACCGAAGTACCCAGAGGAAACCCACACAGGTACAGGGAGAGCATGCAAACTCCAGGCAGGTAGTGTTGTGGTTGGGATTCAAACCAGCGACCCTTTTTACTACTAGGCGAGTGTGCTACCCACTATACCACTGTGCCGCCCATAAGTCTCTGTCCACCCAACTTACTGGCGCAGCAACCATGGAATTGAGTTGTTGGATGGGTGGAGCCTGATGGGGGGACTTTACACATTAGTAAAGTAAAGTCAAAAACATATGCCATTGCAATATTCACTTTTGGACATCAAGCTTATATCTGGATGGCTGGATGGTTTCTGATGAAGACGTAAAAAAAAAAAAAATCAAGGAACAAATTGCGCTACTAGCACACCTAGGGATAATATCTACAGAGAGGATCGGGCAGTTTGTATCTTCCATTGCCTGGAGTTTAGCTTTTAAGCCCCATACCACACATACATCCACCTAAATCTGCGGGTTCTGCAGTCCCAAGTCTTCTTCAGGTATCAACGTCACTGCCTGTGTGATATAGTCATTACCTATTGGTTGTCCAGTGGCAGGAACCTATCAGGATCAACAATAGGTATCTCAGTAGTGAGGACAACGCAGGGGGGTTGGTTGGGGACCAGCCTATGCAGGAACATCTCCACTGCTTGACAGATGGCTCAATCTTCCAGCATCTGCCAGTATTGTATGGACTGACCCTTTCACCCCCCCTGTCCAGAAGGATGTTCTCTCTTAGAAAGGCCCTCTGTAAATTGCTCATTCCAAAGCTACCATTAAGATCTAATCAACAGGGGCACGAGCTATTTCCAGTAGGCAGCTTGGTCCTAATGTGTAACTGGAGCATCTATTATCAGCACTACGCATCTATTTATATACAAAGCTGGCTGCTATTTGCTGCTAACATCTCCTATTTACACGGCACACAGGTCAAATTTCAAGGAAGGTACGTGAAGATTAGTGAAGAGCTTGCCAAAAACTCCAGCCAGAGGTTCTGTATGCCAAACAGTCTTTCATTTGAATGACAGCAACACACACAAACCAAAAGAAATACGAAAGGTTGAGTAACATACAGCAAAAAAAACAAGCAAAGGTTCAGATTGCTATAAACTGAGAAAAGTTTAACTACAACATGACAGCCTTAGGCACTTTATTTAATACACAGATATACCGTATATACTCGAGTATAAGCCGAGTTTTTCAGCCCATTTTTTTGTGCTGAAAGTGCCCCCCTCGGCTTATAATCGAGTCAAGCACTTTTCTGGTGCAAAGAATGACATTTTCCGAACCGACTTTGGGGCCCCGTATCTAGGGGCCACTTGGTGCTAGGAACACCAGATTTGGTGTGCAAACCCAGTGATACCAGCACTACAACATATTCAGTTGGGGTTCCTAGCACCAAGTGGCCCCGAGATATGGGGCCCCAAAGTCAGTTCTCTGCTGCAGAAAACTGCTTGACAAATTTGGGGCCCCGTGTCTCGGGGCCACTTGGTGCTAGGAACCCTTTGGATATGTTGTAGTGCTGGTACCACTGGGTTTGCACACCAAATTTGGGATTCCTAGCACCAAGTGGCCCCGAGATACAGGGCCCCAAAGTCGGTCAACTGTGTCCACCTGCAGCAATGTCATTTCGGGACCCTTTGGGTCCAGATACCCCAAATTTTGGCTGCAGCTAGGAGGCATCTAGGAACCCTTAACTACCGAGTTTGAAGTTTGGGGGACCTATGGCTGCAAATGGGCACAGTGAGGCATGCAAATGGGTACAGTGAGGCTGTAAATGGGCATTGTTGACCCTCTTTTCCACTTACAGTAGCTGTGCATTTCTCACCCTCGTCTTATACTCGGGTCAATAAGTTTTCCCAGTTTTTTATGGTAAAATTAGGTGCCTCGGCTTATATTCGGGTCGGCTTATACTCAAGTATATACGGTACATATGATACACTAAAAACAGGTTTACAGAGGAACTTCACTCCCATCCATGTTTTTTTAACTCGTTGTCCAGGGTTTTCCTCAAATTACATACTCACCTGCCCAGTGGATCCAGAGCTGTCCTGCTGTGATCCATCATGCTTCTCCCGCACGCCTCGCCCCACATCACCATCTTTGTTCCTGACGTCATCTGGAATCATGTTGGTTTAGGCAGCCAACCCCAGTGATGATGGGCACCAGGCCTGCCCTCCTCCAACTACTGTGATTGTACAGTGAAGCCTCCTGGGATATGGGGCATCTCAGGCTTCAGAGCTGCGGAGACACCATTCTCACCTAGAATGTTGGTCAGGGGGCCAGGCAAAACAAAAGTAAACAAAGGAAAAAAAAACTTTCATTTTAGATTGCTGAGGTGGGGAGGAGAGCAATAATGCCCAGTGCATCCAGGGGGTGAAGGTCCACTTTAAGTACCCAGCAGACACAGTCAGCACTGCTGTTATTAGTAATGATCTAGGCCAGAGTTATATGGCAATATTTGTAGCTATTGCAAAGCCAAGAATACTAATTATATATATTGGAATCCTTAGATGTGGTAGCTGTATTCATTTTCAGGTTAAGCACATTTTCTGCAAGTCCAAAAGAAATGCTAGCTGATCCTGCCAGAAATCTAGTGTCCTTGTAACTAACGATACACTGAACTGAAATTTCAAGCAATGTGAGTAGTATATTTGAGGGATCGGTCTCCTATGACTGCCTATTGTCACAGTAATAAATATAAGAAATTGATATTCTTTCTTCTTCTCCATTGACTTGAATAGCAGTAGCAGGTTCATCACTCAACAAGTGCTCATTTAGGAAAAAAGTAAATAAAATAAAATAAAAGTAAATAAAAGTAAATACCACTTTTGGGTAGGACCCCACTGTCGCCACTTCTTTTCTCAGCGCTGTTTTATCTGTTTTATCTGGATTTACATGTGAGTGTACATCCTTTTATTTTCAATAAATTACATATATTTTTTACGGATTTACACTATGTGGCCATTCCTTCTTTTTTCACTTGTCTACATCATCGTTTGGCTCTTCTAAACTCGATTCTGAGGGATACGATACCACCTGGCTTGCTTCACCTACATCGTCCCCCCTGGTTTGGGCATCCACCACTTAAAGGGGTAGAGCATCAAGCCGGTTCATCCACAAGTATCATCTTTCCAGGTCGTCTTGAGTCACTCACCACCTAAGCCCATCTGACCCAACTCGGCGTATGCCCTTTGGGTCCATCCCATCTGGTAAGCCTCTTCATCTTCAGGTGGTGGTGTGTTTATTTTCATCATAGATGTCTCCATGAAGTTTCAGTCTCTTGAAGGACTTCTCATATAGATGCCTTTTTTGGTTTACCTTTGGGAGCATTAACTCAATACGGTCTTTACATATTGGACATTCATTTCACTAGCGCTACACCTGTTTTGTTTTTTTCTATTTCTCATGATCATCAATTCTATCTAGTGGACATAATGTGGTACTTTCCTGAAATGCCTCAACTAGGATGCAATACTGCATTATGCCCACTAGATGGAACTGACAATCATAAGAAATAAACCTATTAGACAAAATATGGGGAAGATGCAGTCTCACAAGAAAAAAATATTGAAAGGCATGGAAGCAACTTTATACTCACCTAATAAAAGTTCTGCCAGGAGTTCAGCTTTATAACATTCAGTGTATCAGTAACAAACAATCAAAATATTTGTTCTCATTTGGTCAGCATATTTTTGACTCTCGTAGGCCAAATGGTGCACAGAACATTATCTACTAAGATTGTAGATGATAAATGCCACCCAGACCATTTTACAGTAAAACTGCGTTCTCAGCTTTCATCGTGTCCTCGAATGAACTTTTATTTTCTTGGCTCCAAGCACAAAGCCATGACTCAAGGCACACAAAGCATATTGATTTCTCCTGAATACTCTGGAAATTTACTGCACTTCTATCCAATAAACCATGCAAGCCAAGCCCCGGGAAAAGACATGGACCACAGGAGAAAATATCAGCAACATTAAACTACACATAATGTAATGTGGTTGATACTATTCGCGCTGAGATCTCTACTGTGCCGACACCCTCCACGCTTTACACTTCATGCCCACAGGCACAATCATTATTTCCCTCTTTCAACCCCACCACTACAGACGAAGTTGCTAAACTACTTGCTAATGTCCACCTGCCCTCTGGATCCTGTTCCCTCACAAATGCTACGTTCACCCTCTGGCCCTATACTACACTCTCTAACCCACATCTTCAATCTCTCCCTCTCTTCTGGCATCTTCCCTAACTCTCTAAAACATGCACTTGTCAGACCCATACTTAAAAAACCCTCACTGGACCCATCCAATCTTAACAACCTACGCCCCATCTCCTTGCTCCCCTTCTTATCCAAACTCCTCGAACGTCTGGTCTACAACCGACTGAGCGTCCACCTCGCTGATAATGGCCTTCTCGATCCCCTTCAGTCTGGATTCGTCCTCAACACTCCACAGAAACTGCTCTCCTAAAACTAACAAACGATCTACTAACGGCCAAAACCAATCGACACTATTCTGTACTCCTACTCCTGGACCTCTCTGCTGCCTTTGATACGGTTGACCACCCCCTCCTCCTCAAAAAACTACACGCCTTTGGTCTCCGTGACTGTACACTTCGCTGGTTCTCTTCCTACTTATCCAACCACACCTTTAGCGTTTCTTATAACTCTACTTCCTCCTCTCCTCTTCCTTTCTCTGTTGGGGTCCCTCAGGGTTCTGTTCTTGGACCTCTACTATTTTCAATCTACACTGCCTCCCTGGGTCAACTGATAGCCTCCCATGGCTTCCAATACCACCTCTACGCCGATGACACCCAAATCTATTTCTCTACCCCTCAGCTCACTCCCTCTGTCTCCTCACGTATCAGTAATTTACTCTCAAATATATCAGTCTGGATGTCTCACCACTTCCTTAAGCTCAATCTAGCCAAAACCGAACTTCTAATTTTCCCTCCCCCCTATGCCTCTTCCCCTGATCTCTCTGTCAAAATCGATGGCACGACTATAAGCCCATCCCCACATGCCAAGGTTCTAGGTGTAGTCCCAGACTCTGAACTCTCCTTCAAGCAACACATCCAATCACTGTCCAAATCCTGCCGCCTCAACCTCCGCAACATCTCAAAAATACGCCCCTTTCTAACCAATGACACAACAAAGCTCTTAATTCACTCGCTGGTCATCTCTCGCCTTGACTACTGCAACTCCCTTCTCATTGGCTTACCTCTACATAGTCTATCACCTCTTCAATCCATTATGAATGCCGCTGCCAGACTCATCCACCTTACCAGTCGCTCTGTGTCTGCCACTCCTCTATGTCAATCCCTCCACTGGCTTCCGCTCGGCCAAAGAATTAAATTCAAAATTCTAACAACTACGTACAAAGCCATCCACAATTTCGCCCCCAGCTACATCACTTGCTTAGTCTCTAAATACCAACCTACTCGCTCTCTTCGTTCCTCTCAAGACCTCCTGCTCTCTAGCTCCCTTGTCACCTCCTCCCATGCTCGCCTCCAGGCCTTTTCCAAAGCCTCTCCAATCCTATGGAACTCTTTACCCCAATCTGTCCGCTTATCTCCTACTTTATTAGCTTTCAGAAGATCCCTGAAAACACTTCTCTTCAGAGAAGCCTATCCTACCCACACCTAACAACTGTACTTTTTTTTTTTTTCCCATCAGCTCATCCCCCACAGTTATTACCTTTCGTCTCCACTTGACCCTCCCTTCTAGATTGTAAGCTCTAACGAGCAGGGCCCTCTGATCCCTCCTGTATTGATTTGTATTGAAAGTGTACTGTCTGCCCCATGTTGTAAAGCGCTGCGCAAACTGTTGGCGCTATATAAATCCTGTATAATAATAATGTGGTTGCTCAAATATTCCCACCCTTAAACAAATACTTTGTTGAAACACACTTTTGAATTTATGACAGCATTGAGTCTTTTGGGGGTATGAGTCTATCAGCATGGCACATCTTGCCTTGGAAATCTTTGCCCACTCTTACTTCCAAAAGTACTCCAAATTTTTCAGATTGTGAGGGCACCTCCTGTGCACAGCCCTCTTCTGGTCACCCCACAGATTTTCTATTGGATTCTGGTCTAGGCTCCACCTGGGCCATTCCAATATGTTTAATTTTTTTTGGTGAAGCCATTCTTTTGTTGATTTGGAGGTTTGCTTTGAGCCATTGTTGTGCTGAAAGGTAAAATTACTCTTCATCTTCAACTTTTTAACATGGGCCTCAAGGTTATGTGCCAAAATTGACTGATGTTTAGAACTGTTCATAATAAGTCCTTTCACCTTGACTAAAACCCCAGATCCAGCTGAATACAAATAGCTCCAAAGCATAATGCTGCCACTATCATACTTCTCTGTGAATATGGTGTTTTTTGGTGATGGGCAGTTTTGGTTTTGCACCAAACATACAGTACTTTTTGGAGTTATGGGCAGTGTTGGTTTTGCGCTAAACATACAGTACTTTTTGGAGTTATGGGCAGTGTTGGTTTTGCGCTAAACATACAGTACTTTTTGGAGTTAATCAGACCATAACACATTTTCCAAATTGCTTTTGGGAGACTTGATGTAGGTTTTTGCAAAATTTACCAGGCTTGGATGTTTTTCATCCATTCAACCATTACTAGCCAGAAATGTCTGCAGCAACTTTGCTGTAGGCCTCTTGACCAGTTTTCTTCATATTTTTTTATCCATGTTGGAAGAACGTTCAGTTCTTGGTAATGTCACAGTTGTGCCATATCTTCTCAGCTTGTTGATGTCAGTCTTCACTGTGTTCCATGGTATTTCTAATGTCTTGGAAATGTTTTGTACCTTCTCCTGACTGATACCTTCCAAAAATGAGACCCCTTTGATGCTTTGTAAGCTCTTTGCAGACCATGGCTTTTGCTGTAAGAAGCAACTGAGTAAATGTGAGAAAAATCCTACTAGAATGGCCAAACTTTAAATGGGCCTCATCAGAGTCCCTTTCATTGATGGCAGGTGTGTACTGACTACTATTTACCAACAGTTTGAACGTGATTGGTTAATTCTGAACACAGCCACACCCCTAGTTACAAGATGGTGTACATCTATGCAACCATATTCATTTATTTAAATTTTTTTATTTTTAATTAGGGTTGCACCAATACCAACACTAGTATCGGTGCCGATACCGAGCATTTGCGCGAGTACTTGTACTCACACAAATGCTCCCAATGCCTAATCAGATACCTGGGAATGAAGAGGCAGCGTTGCTCACAACAGGAAGTAAGGAGGAGAGTGCGGAGCGGAGAGGGAGTCTTTAACAGGCTGGCAGCAGCGGAAGGTAAGCTGAATCTTCCATCAGAATCGGTGATCGGGGCCATCACATTCCGTAATGAAAGTGACATTCTGTGTCTCCGTCAGAGGTTGAACATCCTGACGCCCATCTTGGTACACCCTGCACTCGGCTGCAGTAAGCCAGCAGCGGACATCTTGTTACACCCAACCCATATAGTTCAGGCTGGGTGTAACAAGATGTCTGCTGTTGCTTACTGCGGCTGAGTACAAGGTGTACCAAGATGGGTGTTGCAGCATATAGGATTAAAAATTAATTTATAAATTTCATTAATTTAATTTTTTATGCCAGGCCAGCAATTTCCAATCAGTGCTGCATTTCAGTGCCTATCAGTGCCTGCCCATCAGTGCCCACAGGTGCCAGCCATCAGTCAGTGCCACCTAGCAGTGCCCATCAGTCAGTGCCACCTATCAGTGCTGCATAATCAGTGAGACCTATCAGTGCTCATCGGTGCTGCATATCAGTGCCCATCAGCGGCACCTAATCTTATCAGTGCTGCATAATCAGTGCCACGTAATCAGTGCTGCATATTAGGGCCTCCACGTTAGTGCCACCCCATCAGTGTCCTTCAGTGCCGCCTAATCCTATCAGTGCCCATCAGTGCTGCATATTAGTGCCTCCTCATCAGTGCCACCACATCAGTGCAACCTATCAGTGCCCCTTCAGTGCAGCCTATCTGTACCCCATCAGTGCAGCCTCATTAGCGCACATCAGTGAAGGCGAAAAAGTACTTCTTTACAACATTTTCTGACAGAAACTAAGAAAGGCATTAAAAAAAGTATTGGTACCGGCGTGTACTTGAAAAAGAGTATCGGTACTTGTACTCGGTCTTAAAAAAGTGTTATCATTGAAACAAGAAAAAAAAAAGTGTTATTGGTGCAACCCTATTTTTAATTGCATTGCACATACAGGTCACATTAAAGTTGAAAACATTTCTGAAGTGATTTATCTTTGCCTGATTTTATTTTGTCTAAGAAACCGACCATTTTTACAGGGGTGTGTAGACTTTTTATATTGACTGTATGTTCCTCTGCGTGGTTCATTGGCTACTTCACTTTGTTTCACAATTTAGCAGGTTTGTATGACCTCATCTCATCCCTCCTCACTGGCCTATCGCTACACAGTCTGTCTTCCTTTCAGTCTATCGTGGATGCTGCTGCCAGATGTATCCGCCTTACCAGCCATTTAGTGTCTGCTGCTCCTTCCTGCCAATTCCTCCATTGGCTTCCACTCGCCCAACAAAATAAATTCAGAATATTAATAACAATCCCATCGACAACCCCCTCCCGCAACCCTGCATCCCCAATTTGTCTCAAATTTCACCCTAACTGTCCTCTCTGCTCCTCCACACTTGACTCCAGGACTTCCACAAGGTCTCTCCCATCCTCTGAAACTCCCCACCCCAATCTGTCCCACTACATCTCCTACTCTGTCCACTGTTAGGCAATCTCTGAAAACTCATAAAAAAAAAACACTTCATCATTAAAGCAAAACTGCACCCAAAAAGTGAAAAGTGAAGTTCCGTTGGTTGATTCCCTCCCTCCCTAAAACTTAGTTACAGTTTTTTTTTTTTTTGGGAGGGGAGTGAGTACTGATTTTGAGGGTCCATTTACAGGGGGCACTGAGCTGCAGGCCCCATGCTGGTCCATGCTTTGCCGCCACAAGGATGCAGAGGTGTTATGAGCATCCCCGTGCCAGCATCCCATTAATTTCTATTGAGACACGTGGCTGCACGGACATAGCCGATGTGCCCTTATATGACATATGGGAGCAGGTCCCCAAATGCATACAGGGTGTGTTTGGGGACCCACACCAGTGCTCAACCACATATCATATTAGGAAATAGCGACTGTGTCCTTGTAGCTGCGTGTCCCAATAGAAATGAATGGAACACCAGTACGGCGATGCACCTTTGTATCCAAGATGGTAGCACCAGCGACCTGCAGCGGTAAGAAGAACTGTCAGCGGAAAGACAGCGCAGGACCCCAGGCATTGGTAAATACAGTACCTAATTTTTTTAAGTCAGCATCTAAGGTATTTGTAGCTGCTGATTAAAAAAAAAATCAATCAGGATCCTCTTTAAGTCAATCAATTTCAAAAGAGCAAAAAAAGTAATCCAGACCTGCTAGCTGAATATAATTTCAGATGTATTAAACAGTTTTTGATTTGTGCTTAGAACATACACCATACAATATGTACAATTTTTCCTGAAATAAAACCACATTCACAATTCTCCATCCTGCTCCTTCAAACATTCTTATCACAGCGGTCAAAAGTGATTATTGATTTTAGCCCACAAACCATTAGAAAATCGAACGTTTTGTATATAAAGATAATAATTGAAAGAAATTCTACTGGTGTATGGCCAACTTCGGACCCCACTCCATAAGCAGCTGAATTCCTTTTTGACGTGGTCATTGTCTGAAAGATAGGGAAAGGGAATGTGCTGCTGGGACATCTTTTTGGCTGGGTTTTGCTGTACTGAGTTGGCTTGAACAGAAGGTGGATAGCAGAAGCCAACATCTCTGAGGGTTTCCTGGAAATCTTTTGGCGCCCCTCACACTGCTCTGCTAGCAGCCTGATTGTAACTAGTACCAGATACTAGAGCAGGCAGCTTGTCGATGTCATGGCACCATACTCTCCATTTATTTGGGGATCAGAGACTTTGATTCTAGGGAGCCCACATCTGTAGGCAGTTCTATCATGTGTGCAGGTGCCAACCTGTCTCCCTGGCCTCACATCTAGGTGGCCAAATATTCCGGCCTAGTATATTACAACATTAACAAACATTTGTACTGAAGATTAGGGGATTTGTGCTACTGAATTTTGGGGGGGGGGGTATTTTGTGCTGGGTGAGGGGATTTTGAGGAAGGAGAAAATCTATGTTGTTGTGCTAAAAGGATAGATTTGGGAGGGGGATTTGGGGGAGATTTGTTCTAGGTGGGGAAATTTGGGAAGGGGGGATTTGAGTTGAGAGGGGGCAAAGATTTGTGCTGGGAGGGGGGAGAATTTTTGCATTTTTGTTTGAGTAGAATTTTGGCTTACAAAGGGAATTTATGCTTGGAGAATGAGCATGCAGATTGGCGCAGGATTTTTTTTTAGGGGGAGGGGATTTTCACTGAGACTTGAATTGATGCTCACACATCATGTGGGGGGGGGGGGGGGTGCAGTTTAATGACCTTGTCCAGGCACTGCTAACTACTCATCTACTCATATGAAGAGACTTTTTATCTGATAACCTTTTGCGACTCGCACTCAAAGCCCAACTCCAGTCAAAATACTTTTTTTGTGGTTTTGAATAAAGTGGTGAAGGGTTACAACCACTGACACTTGTTTATTGGTACCAGTGATACCATTTGCTTGAATCCAAGGATGCGATTTTGCCACGATTGTCGAAAGACAGAATCATGCATCAAAACGCGCCTTTAAAAACCACATGAAGCTTGTTGCCCAAAAAGGAGCAGGAGCGTTTTTTGGCTGACAAATGCGCAAAGGGCAGGCCATTCAAGTTAATGGGCTGCCCTATGTGTGATACATGGAATCACCTGAGAATTCCAAAAAATCATCAGCGGGAATGCTTGTTCCTTCTATGTGAATGGGGCCTTAGAGGTATTGCTGCAAGGTACATGTTATATGATTGCTCTTCCATATGCTTGTTCTTTGAAATGTAAAGATTTACAGATTAGACATTAGATGCAGAGTGCATTAAAGTGAACTCCCCCTCCCAAACCAACAAGTGCACTTACATATGTCCATGTGCCTTTCTGTCTATGTTTCACCCTTTTCATGCTTCCTCTGGTCTACCTGTGCCTTCTCTTCTGTGCCGCTATTTTTCAAAATAACGTCATTGGCGGCTGGTCCCCTTCCTTGCTCCCTATGCTGGCCCACCAATGGTGTATACGCCTCAGCCCACCGCATTATTAAGATGAAGTGCTTGGTGTAATGCACCATGTCTTGTGCATGTGCCACTCGACATTACATTTATCTGTTGAAGCCTTCTGTCTGAGATCCCGCAAGACCTTGGGGGTAACTTTTATTTTCTTTTATAAAGGTTTTTTAATTTTTTTTAATTCTTTATTTAACAGGATAGTGTCCAACACACCCTATGCAAACATATTTAACGACAAGATCACATTACAGATGTGTAAGCAGAAAGGTCACCGTACATCATACCAGAAATGATAATGTACATGAACAGAACATACGCTGATGGGAACGTAGGACTAGATGTGGGCCACAACATTTTATATTAAATAGAAATTGGGAAAGGGTCAGGGATATGAAGGTAGAGTGGGGGAGAGAGAGGGGGAGATAAAGAGAGAGGGGGTGAGTGAGAGATGGAGAGGCGAGAGATGGAGGGGGGGTGAGCGAGAGATAGAAGGGGGAAAGAGGTGGGAGGAGAGAGGGGGGTTGAGAGAGAGGGGAGGGGGTGAGTGAGAGAGAGATGGAGTGGGGTGAGCGAGAGATAGAAGGGGGAAAGAGGTGGGAGGAGAGAGGGGGGTTGAGAGAGAGAGAGGGGGTGAGAGAGAGATGGAGTGGGGTGAGAGAGGGGGGTGAGAGAGAGATGGAGTGGGGTGAGAGAGGGGGGTGAGAGAGAGATGGAGTGGGGTGAGAGAGGTGAGAGAGAGATGGAGTGGGGTGAGAGAGGGGGGTGAGAGAGAGATAGAAGGGGGAAAAGGTGGGGGGAGAGAGGGGGGTTGAGAGAGAGGGGAGGGGGTGAGTGAGAGAGAGGTTGTGAGAGAGAGATGGAGTGGGGTGAGAGAGGGGGGTGAGAGAGGGGGGTGAGAGAGAGATAGAAGGGGGAAAAAGGTGGGGGGAGAGAGGGGGGTTGAGAGAGAGGGGAGGGGGTGAGTGAGAGAGAGGGGGTGAGAGAGAGATGGAGTGGGGTGAGAGAGGGGGGTGAGAGAGGGGGGTGAGAGAGAGATGGAGTGGGGTGAGAGAGGGGGGTGAGAGAGAGATGGAGTGGGGTGAGAGAGGGGGGTGAGAGAGAGATGGAGTGGGGTGAGAGAGGGGGGTGAGAGAGAGATAGAAGGGGGGAGAGAGGGGGGTTGAGAGAGAGGGGAGGGGTGAGTGAGAGAGAGGGGGTGAGAGAGAGATGGAGTGGGGTGAGAGAGGGGGGTGAGAGAGAGATAGAAGGGGGGAAAAGGTGGGGGGAGAGAGGGGGGTTGAGAGAGAGGGGAGGGGGTGAGTGAGAGAGAGGGGGTGAGAGAGAGATGGAGTGGGTGAGAGAGGTGGGTGAGAGAGAGATAGAAGGGGGAAAGAGGTGGGGGGAGAGAGGGGAGTTGAGAGAGAGGGTAGGGGGTGAGAGAAAGGGGAGGCAGTTGAGAGAGAGAGGGGGTGAGAGAGAGATGGGCTCCCCTATCCCACCATACTACACCAGGAGACCCTCCCATCCCCCCACTCAAAAGAACCTACACCGGACTCGCTCCTTTTTACCAGCTGTGTGTAGCGAGGCTGCTGAGGCACAATCACAGGCCGGGACTCCAACTTGTTCTGCCATTTGAGCTACTTACGGGGATTGGAGGCTGCCACCATCACTACCTCCTGCTTCTGCTTCACTCCCCTATCACCGAACGATTTGTCCAAACCCGCCCCTGGTGTCACCCCTCTCGCGGCAGTCACCTGGGTGCGGTCCTCCCGCACTGACGCCACTGCTTCTCTGCAGTCCTTGCAGTGTCCCTTCCTGAAAAATGCCGCCCAAGACAAATGCCTTGATACACCCGTGGATGGGGCTCAGGTAAGTATTAGGGGATGGGGAGGCTGCTGCACACAGAAGGTTTGTTACCTTCATGCATAGAATGTATGAAGGTAAAAAGCCTCAAGCCATTACAGTCACTTTAGTTGAACAAGCTGAGTTAGAAGCTGATTGGCTACTAAGCACAGATGCGGCAGCTTTTGCCCTCTTCAGTTTTAGCAAATCAACCCAATTGATTTGCATTGTGAGAAGGAACAGTAAAGCACGATCATTGTGTATCACTGCAAAGCAGAAGTACTACGAATGCGGCCCATTAACATATGTACAGTAATTACAAACCATGTATGTAAATAAAGTTTTTTTTTTAAAAACACACATTGAAAAAATATATTATATCAGGTTAATCCATTTAAAGCAGAACTCCAGACGGAAATAAAAGGTCTGTAAACAATAATCCATTGTTAAATGTCATTTTTAAAATACAAGCAGTGTAGGAACCACAATTTGACTTGGTATCGGCCTTTTGCAATCTACTGCATGGTAGCGTTTAGAGAGGGGGATCAGCAAACAAAAAGCCAGTCAGGTATGCTTCTGTGCAAGGAGCATGCTGATAGGAGGAGAAAACAGAGTGACAGAGAGATGAGCTCATCAGTGTGCTGCTCCACCTTTCACTGTCCAGTTACATGGCGGAGTGGGGAGGAGGGAGCCCTGGTTCACACCAGTGCGACTTGTCATGCGACTTGACAGTTCAAAGTTGCACCCCATTTGTGGCAATGGAACTGTTCAAGTTGCAGCGATTTTGAAAAAGGTTTCAGTGCTATTTCTGTGTGATTTCAGTGTGACTTGCATTGACATCTATTAAATTAAGTTGCACAGATATCAGCAAGCTGCACATGAAATCGCACTGCTTTGAAGTTGCGCGACTTCAAAACTGCACTGGTCTGAACCAAGGCTGAAAGTGAAACTGCAGCAAAGAACGACATGCCTGACTTTACTGTGGGACAGAGCTGTGTTCATTTCAGGACTGGATAGGCAGAAATACAAACCCTTTGGCAGGTAACACTGCTCTCATACTTGTATTTCCTCCATGTATGTGGCTATTTGTCTGAAGTCCATCTTAAAGTTTGTTAAAATGACATTTATAGCGTTCTGGAAATGATTCTCGCTCCAGATAAGACGGATTCACTCACCACAAGCAAAGTTCCTGTACATGCACCACATTTCTGAGACACCACATGGTATATATTATTAGACACTTCTCAGCTGTCACTTCACAGGGACATGGCTGATACATGACACTTTAAAATCTACACAAAAAAAGGGCGTGGGTTTGGAATTGCTAACTTCAGTCTAGAGCCCGTAGTGTATTACAAGGGTATACCATATGGAGCTACAACAACAGTTTTTGGTAAAAAATCGAAGTATGAGCTTATGTTGGGTCTGAACCTGGAAGTTAGCTGCCATTTCTGGGTCCCATGTGTCCATATAAGGTCAATGACATCATGAGGATCCCCCGTCCCTTTGTGTGTGTCATTTTCCGGGTGGGGAATCCTTGGCTGCAGCTCGTTGGACAAACAGTGACCGGTAACTTCCAAGTTTGGAGCAAACCCAAACGCATCACTTGTACAGTGCCCTGAAAAAGTATTCATACCCCTTGAAATTTTCCACATTTTGTCATGTTACAACCAAAAACGGAAATTTATTTTATTGGGCTTTTATGTGATAGACCAACACAAATTGGCACATAATTATGAAGTGGAAAGAAAATGATACATGGTTTTCAAATTTTACAAATAAATATCCGAAAAGTGTGGCGTGCATTTGTATTCAGCCCCCTTTACTCTGATACCACTAACTAAAATCTAGTGGAACCGATCACCTTCAGGAGTCACCTAATTAGTAAATAGAATCCACCTGTGTGTAATTTAATCTCAGTATGAATAGAGCTGTCCTGTGAAGCCCTCAGAGGTTTGTTAGAGAATCTTAGTGACCAAATAGCATCATGAAGGTCAAGGAACACACCAGACAGGTCAGGGATAAAGTTGTGGAGAAGTTTAAAGCAGGGTTAGGTTATAAAAAAATATCCCAAGCTTTGAACATCTCACGGAGCACTGTTCAATCCATGATCCGAAAATGGAAAGAGTATGACACAACTGCAAACCTACCAAGACATGGCCGTCCACCTAAACTGACAGGCCGGGGAAGGAGAGCATTATTCAGAGAAGAAGACATAAGGCCCATGGTAACTCTGGAGGAGCTGCAGAGATTCACAGCTCAGGTGGGAGAATCTGTCCACAGGACAACTATTAGTCGTGCACTCCACAAATCTGGCCTTTATGGAAGAGTGGCAAGAAAAAAGCCATTGTTGAAAGAAAGCCATAAGAAGTCCAGTTGTCAGTTTGCGAGAAGCCACGTGGGGGACACAGCAAACATGAGGAAGAAGGGGCTCTGGTCAGATGAGACCAAAATGGAACTTTTTGGCCTAAAAGTAAAACACTATGTGTGACAGAAAACTAACACGTCACATCACCCCAGTGGTGTAGCGTGTGGGTTGCGATTTGGACCGTGGCCCTGGGCGCAACATTTGGGAGGGGGAAATTCCGCAGCTGTGAGACTGTCACCCCTGGCTCTGTCCTCCTAATTTCGATCTCCTGTGTCCTCGTGCTTTGGCTGCCATGTTTAATCTCAGGCTGGCCCCTGGCGCTCTGTGATTGGGCAAATGGGGTCACGTGCGGCGCTGGGGCTGGCCTATCCTCGATAGCTGGTGAGCGGGGCTGGCCTATCCTTGATCGCTGGTGAGTAGGGCTGGCCTCAGCTTAGCTTTGAGCCACCGCTGTCTTCTCCCCCTCCTCTTCTCCGGACCAGATCCCAGATCGTTTTCCCGTGATGGCAGGCAGTGTGATAGCCCGCAGATACCCTTGTGAGTCTTGTTGCTGGCCCGGGGGGAGTGGACACGGTCTGGGGAGAGGGAGCAGCCAGCCAGCCAACCTGGAATCAGGTAAGTCAGTGTAAGAATCAGGTAGGTTAGTGTAGTAGTCAGGTAGGTTAGTGTAGTGGTCAGGTAGGTCAGTGTAGTGGTCAGAGTGTAGGAACCAGGCTGGTCAGCACTAATGTAGGAAGGGAAGGGACTCGGGGAGTGCTAAAAGTCCACAGGTTAGGGGGTGCAAATTTCTTGCCTTGCCCCGGGCACTGACAACCCACGCTATGCCACTGCATCACCCTGAACACACCATCCCCACCGTGAAACATGGTGGTGGCAGCATCATGTTATGGGGATGCTTTTCTTCAGCAGGGACAGGGAAACTGCTCAGAGTTGATGGAAAGATGGATGGAGCCAAATACAGGGCAATCTTAGAAGAAAACCTGTTAGAGTCTGCAAAAACGTGAGACTGGGGAGGAAGTTCACCTTCCAGCAGGACAACGACCCTAAACATACAGCCAGAGCTACAATAGAATAGTTTATATCAAAGCATATTCAAGTGTTAGAATGGCCCAATCAAATTCCAGACCTAAATCCAATTGAGAATCTGTGGCAAGACCTGAAAATTGCTGCTCACAGACGCTCTCCATCCAATCTGGCAGAGCTTGAGCTATTTTGCAAAGAAGAATGGGAAAAAATTATACTCTCTAGATGTGCAAAGCTGGTAGAGACATCCCCAAAAAAACTTGCAACTGTAATTGCAGTGAAAGGTGGTTCTACAAAGTATTGACTCAGGAGGGCTGAATACAAATGAACGACACACTTTTCACATACCGTATTTATCGGCGTATAACACGAACCCCAAGTTTAGGAGGGAATTTTAAGAAAAAAAAAAAACTTACATTCAAATGCCCATCAATGCAGCCTTATCAGTGTCTATCTGCAGCCTTTTTAGTGTCATCTGCAGCATTTCTGTGTCATTTGCAGCATTTCTGTGTCATCTGCAGCCTTTTAGTGCAGTTTTTAAATATGGCGCCAGTCCTGTGTCTCTCGGCGGCTCTCGGCTGCTTTCGGCTCCTCTCGTAGTGCTGTGGGCGGAGCCGAGCGTGGCCGACATACATTCATACATAGCCGAGTGTACTCGGCTAGGTTTGGCTAGCTCCGCTCCCAGTCGCGCCCAGTCCCTATGTTATGTCCATCATAGGGCTGGACTGGGCGTGACTGTGAGTGGAGCTAGCCGAACCTAGCCGAGTACACTCGGCTATGTATGAATGTCGGTGGCGCTCGCTCCTCCGCTCACAGTCAGTGGGAGATCGGTGTGGGATCGGCGTATAACACGCACCCGCAATTTTCCCCTGATTTTAAGGGGAAAAAAGTGCGTGTTATACGCCGATAAATACGGTATTTATTTGTAAAAAAAATTGAAAACCATTTATCATTTTCCTTTCACTTCACAATTATGTGCCAATTTGTGTTGGTCTATCACATAAAATCCCAATAAAATACATTTATGTTTTTGGTTTCAACATGACAAAAGGTGGAAAATTTCAAGGGGTATGAATACTTTTTCAAGGCACTGTTAGTAGGCCAATGTCACTTTACTGTTAGTTCCAGGGAAAGCTCTAAGGGAAGGTTTAGACATGTGACCTCAGACTAAGCTTAGAAAGTCAGGCCCGGAGAAAAGAGTAGACGAAGGGACAGCATTACTGGGTTAAAAGGGGAGAGGTGGGCTGGTGTGGAGAGTTGGTAGGATGCAGGAAGGAGTGGTACTGACCTGACTGGTGAAGTGGGTGGACGAGACAGGTGGGGTCCGTAGGGGGTTGTATTAGGACGGTCTCAAGAAAGTTTCAGTAGGAAGACGACAGACCCCCCCCATCCACTGCTGTATTTAGTGGTGGTTTTTGTTCTTACGGGGTTGACCTTTTTGGGGATCTGTCATGATGGCTGGTGGGGTTCAAGGCCCTAGAAGTTAGGCAGTAGTGAAGGTCAATAGGTTGAGACCCGTCTTGGGTAAGGCTTCCCCTAATTTTGAACCTTTTTGGCAGTAATTGAGTACCTGGCCCTGTCTCCAAATTGGTGGGGTGCAGATGGAGGCCTACTTTATGGGTCATAGGTATAACTTAATTGCCTACAAGGGCCTTGAGACTCCAATATGCATTCAATCTCTTGCTGGTTTATGTTATGCATATTTAGTATTTATATTGGTTATTTTATTTTGTTATTTTCTATTTGTTAAATAAAGTGGCTGCTGTGGCTATTAAATCCCAGTTGGTGTCAGAGTGTCTTATTTGGTGACAGGGTTAGGTAGTGCAGTGGCCAGGCAGCTTGGGAAACCCTGAACTTCATCTTTTATACCCTATTGATGCCGCTCAAAGCCGGGGATTCTATTTCCATGATCCACAGGAATGAAGGGGGCCCATCCAAAGCAGTGTGTGTATTGAATAGAGGAGACGCCACTCTCCCGACTAGCCACCATGACAAACAAGTGAGGATCAGTTTCAGCCTACATGTCTCCACCAAGTAACCAAAGCCCCCCCCCCATGCATTTTGCCCCACCCACCAGGGCTTAGACCTACGTTTATCCCCCAACCACTCATCTGCATTCAGATCGCTTTTCAGAGGCTAATGGCAGGCGGCAAGGAGGAGATGTGATGCTTGTTTTTTCAAAAACACACCGTGATTCTTTTTGGATAGTTTGACATGATAGCACCACCCCACCTCTCCATCTCATCCAATTAGGGAACCTTTTGCCAAAGCTTTATCTGAATGGCGCCATGCCAAGTGTTCATAATCGCTCGGCATGGGACGCTGAAGCAAGTGGAGATCATTGGAGTAGCAGTGTCTGTTTCCATGGTTTCCGGCTTTCCAGGGGCATTGGTCAGGTATGGTCTAAGCTGGGCCAATGTAACTATAAATAAATGTACAATGCCTGGAATTCTTCTTGCAATGGCGTAAACGGCATGTTGCATTGAGGAGGTGGTGAAGGGAATGAGACCGTGCCGCAACCACATGCAATGCAAGTGGAGAAGGTGTGGTTGGTTGGGAGGGTTAAAACAGTCAGTAAGGAGGCTCCTCTTCACCAAGGTCCTCACTTTTCACAGGTATGGCTGCATATCCACACGTATGAACGAACCCCTAAGCTACAGAAAACAGGTAAATATAAGGCAACTGTGAAGAGGCCATGAGTGTCTCTACTGATTTGCTGAAAATAGAACTGTGACAGAGGCCTCCTCCAAAGGAAGGAGAATGTTTCCCTGAAGGAACCCCCGGGAAGGTAATCCTGGCTGGAGCCGGTCTTCAAGTTCTATAAAAATCAGCCGTGTCATCAGAACATCAACAACAACACAAGAACGGAGTCACCACAACAGAGCAATCACATTAATGATAAGCTCATCCTTCATGTTTACATTTTAAACAAAGAAAGGTTAAAAACAAGATTAGGACTTTATATGCGGACACAGGGCGTCCCCAGCCCAGTGCTTCCATCACTATTTACTGGACATGGGAAGAGAGAATATATGCTCTCCTTCCAGTACATTCCCCATGGCTATTACCCCTGCGATCACTGGGCACTATTGGACCTCAACTATTCACCTAGATACTGTAGGTAACTTGTTGTTAGCATTCCCCCCCTCCTTCCTCCCCCTTTATACTTCATTTCATTTTTTTCACTGTTTGCGGTTCACATGTTACCCTTGGTCTTTCACTATATTTACTTTATATTGCCCTTTTATAGTGGGGCCAAATTAAGTCACCTATATCACCTTTATTTGCCCTTCATTTAAATTCTTCAGATCCACGCTTTAGCCGAATGACAGCTACAGCGCGGACCTACTTTGCCAGGAGGGCATCAATAGACGTTCTCCCGTGCTCGAGCGACCTCTGTGCCCCCTGCAGGGCCCGCGTGCTGTTCTCTGTGATCAGCAAGTCTTTGAGACTCGGCTGATCACAGATTGGAGTAAAGGGTCGATCCTGACCCCTTACCACGTGATCAGCTGTCAGCCAATGACAGCTGATCATGTGATGTAAACAGAGCCGATGAGGAGAAACAAAAAAGCCGATCACCAGCGGCTGTAAGAGGGACATCGGTCCCGATCAAGGAGAGCTGCCGCCGGCTCATCTGTGCCACCTGCCAGTGCTACTTACCAGTGCACAACAGTGCCGCCTACCAGTGCCCACCAGTTCCACCTACCAGTGCCCACAGTGCCACCTATCAGTGTCAACAATCAGTGCCTCATCAACAGTGCTGCCCATCAGTGTCACCTACCAGTGCCCATCGGCGTCACCTACCAGTGCTCATCAGTGCCACCTATCAGTGCCACATATCAGTGCCCATCAGTGCCATCTATCAGTGGTACCTATCAGTAACACCTATCAGTGCCCTTCAGTGCCACCCATCAGGGTCCATCAGTGGCATCTTATCAGTGGCCATCAGTGCCGCCTTATCTGTGCCTATCAGTGCCCACCAGTGCAGCCTATCAGTGCCCACCAGTGCCAGCTCATCAGCACATATCAATGAAGGAGAAAAATTACCTGTTTGCAAAATGTTATAACAAACTAGGAAACGTGATTTTTTTTTTTAATTTTCCATCTCTTTTTGTTTGTTTAGCAAAAAATAAAGACCCCAGCTGTGATTAAATACCACCAAAAGAAAGCTCTATTTGTGTGAAAAAAATAATAAAAATGTAATTTGGGTACAGTGTTGTATGATTGCGCAATTGTCATTCAAAGTGCGACAGTGCTAAAAGCTTAAAATAGGTCTGGGCGGGAGGGGGGTTTAAGTTCCCAGTAAGCAAGTGGTTAAGTACAGATTTTCATTATGGTTTGGTCCCAGCACTAGCAACACTCCCTTCATTTAGTAGCTACTCTGTTTTATATCTTAATTTATAGTTTACACTTTACTATACACATTTTTTATAGATGGTTACGCTTGTATGAATCCCATCTATTTTGAATATCCATGGAGATTAACGCCCAGTCTGACTAGCATGTCTGTAAGTAGCATTTGATAATATTCTCCTCCTCTGCCTATAGACAGAACTCATATTACACAATTTCAACTCATATAGGGCGTACACACGGTCGGACTTTGTTCGGACATTCCGACAACAAAATCCTAGGATTTTTTCCGACGGATGATGGCTCAAACTTGTTTTGTCTACACACGGTCGCACAAAGTTGTCGGAAAATCCGATCGTTTTAAACGCGGTGACGTAAAACACGTACGTCGGGACTATAAACGGGGCAGTGGCCAATAGCTTTCATCTCTTTATTTATTCTGAGCATGCGTGGCACTTTGTCCGTCGGATTTGTGTACACACGATCGGAATTTCCGACAACGGATTTTGTTGTCGGAAAATTTTATCTCCTGCTCTCCAACTTTGTGTGTCGGAAAATCCGATGGAAAATGTCCGATGGAGCCCACACACGGTCGGAATTTCCGACAACACGCTCCGATCGGACATTTTCCATCAGAAACTCCGACCATGTGTACGGGGCATTAGTCATTTTAACAATTCTTGTAGACACCTACCTTACATCTTCTCCTGAAGAGTGGCAGAAGCCACGAAATGCGTCGAGCTATTAGATGTCCCCTGTGTTGACATCGCAAGATTTTTTACCATTCTACCCTTCATACAAATTTGGATTGTACCAACTAAGAAAGGCTTTGTTTATTATTTTGTGGAGGCACGCAACAATGAGTTTGGTTTTTACAATGTCTACAATATAAACTAATATGTTACTATACTATTATGTCACTAAATCATTTGTATACAATAAATCTTATTGACTGTATATTGCTGTTGTGCATCATGCAATGTTTATAGTTCTAAACATATTATGTACCCGCCAGACACATTTTTGTTTTGATATCTCCCTGGTTGCATGCTTCACACAAATCCCCAACCTTTCCTCCCATGTACATTTTCACCACTTCCGGACCGCCGCACGCTATATATGTCCTAAATTTGAAGAGGAATATCATTGTTGTGGCAGCAGCTAGCTGCCATAACCCTGGTATCCTCTTCTTTGGTCGGTGGTCCACTTTCCGATAATAGTGGTTTCTGCCGCGAGATCACTTTTATCGGCGGTGGGAGAGAGGCCCCCCCCCCCCGCCGCGCTCTGGATCGGATCCTCTCACTTTAGTGGCATGCAGACGAGTGAGGGGAAAATGGCCCCCACCCGTCTCCATACCATCGCAGGGCAGAAGCGACGTCAAAACCTCACTTTCGCCCATAGCTCTTAAAGGGCAATTTTTTATTATTTTTTTTTAATGGGAATTTTTTTTTTTAATTGAATTTCAGTGTAATTATGAGATCTGAGGTCTTTATGACCCCAGATCTCATATTTAAGAGGTCCTGTCATGCTTTTTTTCTATTACAAAGGAAGTTTTAATTCCTTGTAATAGGAATAAAAGTGACCAAATTTTTTTTTTAAAAAACAGTGTAAAAATAAAAAATAAAAGGTAAAATTTAAAAAAAACTACAAAATTTTAAACGCCCAAATGTCCCATTGAGCTTGCATGCAGAAGCGAACGCATATGTGAGTAGTGCCCGCATATGAAAATAGTGTTCAAATCACACATGTGGGGTATCACCGCGATCGGTAGAGTGAGAGCAATAATTCTAGCCCTAGACCTCCTCTGTAACTCAAAACATGCAACCTGTAGAATTTTTTAAACGTCGCCTATGGAGATTTTTAAGGGTAAAAGTTTGTTGCCATTCCACGAGTGGGCGCAATTTTGAAGCGCGACATGTTGGGTATCAATTTACTCGGTGTAATATTATCTTTCACAATATAAAAAAAAATCGGCTAACTTTACTGTTGTCTTATTTTTTATTTAAAAAAAAGTGCGCTTGTAAGACCGCTGCACAAATACGGTGTGACAGAAAGTATTGCAACGACCACCATTTTATTCTCGGGGGTGTCAGAAAAAAAAAAATGTATAATGTCTGGGGATTCTAAGTAATTTTCTAGCAAAAAACCTGTTTTTAACTTGTAAACAACAAAGCCCTTAAGTGGTTAAATAAACCACCTTGTGCTAAGTGATCTTTGTTCCTAGAAGGGATTTCATGAATCATTTCCCTGACTCCCTAACAAGGCTGATCCTGTTGTGTTCAGGTCTGGAAAACTGGTCATACATGGTTCGAAATTCAGCCGCTTCTGCAGGAACTGGTCGAATTTCGATCCATCTATGGCTGTTCCCATTCATGAGAAGTCAATCAATAGATTGACAATCATAAACCTGACTTGATCAGCGTATGGAGCCAATCATGTGCAGCACTGATCAGTGTATTCTGATGTCGGGGGAAGTCTCCCCACTGTCAGAATACAATAACACAGTGGGGAGGATTCATCCATATCTACCTCGAACATGTGGATGAAGGCATCCAATTTTTTTTCGATCACCTCTCTAGCTGAGCCATGTATAGCCAGCTTTACAATGACAATGACAATTGTGTTGTGGTACCCATAGACATTTCAATAAATAACTGATTTCCTTTCCAATTAATCTTCCCTAGAAGGAATAATCGATCTATAGTAGACAACTCAATCAATTGATATGCCACACACAGGAAAGTGAATCAGTCGATAGTTAGGATCAGAAGTTATCATTTGTTTCTCTGTTTCTACATATTTAAGCACTTTAGGACTGCCCATCTGCATTGAACTGCGGACGGGCGTCTCCTACAGGCACCGCAATGTACCTGTACATCGCTGGCTTCTTCCATGTTTAGGGCGCCTGCACCTGTGCCCCCTTCCTGGTGACTGATTTTGTCGGCAAGTCCCAGCCAATGATTCATGGCCGGGAACTGCTGATTGGCTGTGTCCAATCCCAGCCCAAAGCCCTGTGCTGACAAACAACACAGGGCTCTGTACAAAGGAAACAATCTCTTTATTTCTGATCCCTGCATAGCAAAGAGATTTTTAGTAACAAGCAGCACATAATACACACATTAACACTTGTTAGGCACACACCTAACCCCTTGATTACCCCGAGATGTTCACCCCTTCCCAGCCAGTGTCATTAGTACAGTGACAGTGTATAGCAGTGATGGCCAACCTTGGCACCCCAGATGTTTGGGAACTACATTTCCCATGATGCTCAACTACACTGCAGAGTGCATGAGCATCATGGGAAATGTAGTTCCAAAACATCTGGGGTGCCAAGGTTCACTATCACTGGTATTATCACTAATCACTGCATTAGTGTCACTGGTGATGTCAGTGTCTGTTAGTCAGTCCCCATCCAGTGTCAGTTAGTGTCAGATTGGCCGTTGTACTATAACAGTCCCACTATATGTCGCTGATCGCCGCAATTACTAAAAAAAAAATAATAATTACAGTATATAGATAAATAGATAGATAGATAGATAGATAGATAGATAGATAGATAGATAGATAGATAGATAGATAGATAGATAGATAGATAGATAGATAGATAGATAGATAGATAGATATACATATACCATAGTTTGTAGACGTGATAACTTTCACACACACCAATCAATATACACTTATTGTGATTTTTTCTTTTTACCGAAGACATGTAGAAGAATTAATTTTTGCCAAAATTTATGATGAAGTAAAAAATATTGTCTTTTTTTCCAAATTTTCGGTCTTTTTTCATTTACATAATAAAAAAAAATGCAGAGCTGATCAAATACCAACATAAGAAAGCTCTATTTGTATGAAAAAAATGATATAAATTTTGTTTGGGTACAGCGTTGCACGACCGCACAATTACCAGTTAAAGTAGCGCCGTGCTAAATAGCAAAAAATGGCCATGAAGGGGTTAAAACCTTCCAGAGCCCAAGTGGTTAAACTGACCACACACTATACAATCTGGTTGTACAATCTCCTTCAGATCTACCATCACCTATGTAGTGTAAGGCTGGCTATACACAGTTTTCATTCAGACAGTTCAAACAAGGTGACTGGAGGAATTCCCACCTGCTACGACTTGGCTGCAGCAACTGAGTGAGAAACAATTTCCAACATCTCCCTTTAACAGAAGTCGATCAAACGACGACCACGACGGGGAGGTCCACACACTGATCTGACTGGTCCCTGCTGAACTAGCTGCATTTCGATCAGTGTATGGCCAGCTTTGGGGCCTGCCTGATTCAATACATATATGAATTATTGTTTAGGTTTGTCCCATTACATAGTTTTGGTAAATGTCAAGGATGATGTTCTATGATTGTACAATCAGATTGCATAGTGTATGGCCAGATTTATGCATTTGCAACCCCATTCTCTAAACATAAAATACAGCATCGGGATAAAGCTGGCCATAGATGGATCAAAATGTGGCTGGTTCAGCAGGGACAGGATGAATCTGGATCCGTCTATGGCCGTTTCTGCTAGAGAGATGTCCATCTAATGATCTGTCTCTCCTGAACTGGAATGCTGTACATTTTTCATTCGATCGATCAGGCTGATTGGCTGCAGCACCGATCAGTGTTTTCTGACAGTAGAGGAGTCCTTGCTGTCACAATACAATATCACAGCAGGGAGATTCCTTCATCCACCTCCAATGTGTGGATGGGGGAATCTGTTCGTATTTTGTTTTTGTTTTTTTGATTAGCCATCTGGCTGTAAAATAAAAATAAAAAAAAAACAATCCTTCTCTGCTCAGCCTAAATTATTATGATTTATAATTTCACACTGCAGCACACTCCTTGGTGAATTGCTTTTCAGAGTGCGGCTAAGCAGCGGCTTCCAAGCTTTAGGGAGGTGATCTTGTCATCTCCTGAATGCTTTTTTTGCAGAATCTTCAACAGGACTAACGAGCCACAACTACACGGCTAATAATAGGAGTTATTACATGCCATCCTGGCATCAGCCAGTGCCATCTTCTGAATGAGACAATGAATGTCTATAGAGCTCCCTTACCTGATTACAGAGAATGGTTTGTTGGATTAGCCTGGCGTAACCGTCCAGCCGAACCCCAGAGTTGCTCCGACTCCTCATGTTGGCAGGCAGATCCCTTGTCCGGGGTCATCTACTGAGCTACGCCCGATGTCCTCTGCCGCTCAGGGACCCGTCCCCATTCATTCACCACTCAATGACAGTGGGAGGCAACTGGTGACCTTGTTCCAAAATAAACAAGAGCTGTCAAGAGGGGGCCAGGATTAGTGCAGCCGCCTGTGCCTGGTAATCATCACACTACACCAGCACCCCACCGAATTCCTGGAAAGCAGTCTACAACATAACCTGAGCGACCTGCCTTTATTTATTATGTATTAATAATAATCCTGCCCTGGTGTCACTGAGCCCATCCATTATTATTTATAATCATCCTGCCCTGGTGTCACTGAGCCCATCTATTATGTATTAATAATCATCCTGCCCTGGTGTCACTGAGCCCATCCATTATTATTTATAATCATCCTGCCCTGGTGTCACTGAGCCCATCTATTATTATTTATAATCATCCTGCCCTGGTGTCACTGAGCCCATCTATTATTATTTATAATCATCCTGCCCTGGTGTCACTGAGCCCATCTATTATTATTTATAATCATCCTGCCCTGGTGTCACTGAGCCCATCCATTATTATTTATAATCATCCTGCTCTGGTGTCACTGAGCCCATCTATTATTATTTATAATCATCCTGCCCTGGTGTCACTGAGCCCATCTATTATTATTTATAATCATCCTGCCCTGGTGTCACTGAGCCCATCTATTATTATTTATAATCATCCTGCCCTGGTGTCACTGAGCCCATCTATTATTATTTATAATCATCCTGCCCTGGTGTCACTGAGCCCATCTATTATTATTTATAATCATCCTGCCCTGGTGTCACTGAGCCCATCTATTATTATTTATAATCATCCTGCCCTGGTGTCACTGAGCCCATCTATTATGTATTAATAATCATCCTGCCCTGGTGTCACTGAGCCCATCTATTATTATTTATAATCATCCTGCCCTGGTGTCACTGAGCCCATCCATTATTATTTATAATCATCCTGCCCTGGTGTCACTGAGCCCATCTATTATTATTAATAATCATCCTGCCCTGGTGTCACTGAGCCCATCTATTATTATTAATAATCATCCTGCCCTGGTGTCACTGAGCCCATCTATTATCATTTATAATCATCCTGCTCTGGTGTCACTGAGCCCATCTAATATTATTTATAATCATCCTGCCCTGGTGTCACTGAGCCCATCTATTATGTATTAATAATCATCCTGCCCTGGTGTCACTGAGCCCATCTATTATTATTTATCATCATCCTGCCCTGGTGTCACTGAGCCCATCTATTATGTATTAATAATCATCCTGCCCTGGTGTCACTGAGCCCATCTATTATTATTTATCATCATCCTGCCCTGGTGTCACTGAGCCCATCTATTATTATTTATAATCATCCTGCCCTGGTGTCACTGAGCCCATCTATTATCATTTATCATCATCCTGCCCTGGTGTCACTGAGCCCATCTATTATTATTAATAATCATCCTGCCCTGGTGTCACTGAGCCCATCTATTATCATTTATCATCATCCTGCCCTGGTGTCACTGAGCCCATCTATTATTATTAATAATCATCCTGCCCTGGTGTCACTGAGCCCATCTATTATCATTTATCATCATCCTGCCCTGGTGTCACTGAGCCCATCTATTATTATTAATAATTATCCTGCCCTGGTGTCACAGAGCCCATCTATTATTATTTATAATCATCCTGCCCTGGTGTCACTGAGCCCATCTATTATTATTTATAATCATCCTGCCCATCTATTATTATTTATAATCATCCTGCCCTGGTGTCACTGAGCCCATCTATTATTATTTATAATCATCCTGCCCTGGTGTCACCTAGCCCATCTATTATCATTTATCATCATCCTGCCCTGGTGTCACTGAGCCCATCTATTATCATTTATCATCATCCTGTCCTGGTGTCACTGAGCCCATCTATTATTATTTATCATCATCCTGCTCTGGTGTCACTGAGCCCATCTATTATTATTTATCATCATCCTGCTCTGGTGTCACTGAGCCCATCCAATATTATTTATAATCATCCTGCCCTGGTGTCACTGAGCCCATCTATTAATATTTATAATCATCCTGCCCTGGTGTCACTGAGCCCATCTATCATTATTTATAATCATCTGGTGTCACTGAGCCCATCTATTATTATTTATAATCGTCCTGCCCTGGTGTCACTGAGCCCATCTATTATTATTTATAAAACATGATCCTGCTTTGGTGTCACTGAGCCCATCTATCATTATTTATAATCATCCTGCTTTGGTGTCACTGAGCCCATCTATTATTATTTATAAATATCCAACCTGCTCTGGATTCCATCACTACAATGACATGCAATGTACAGCACAGCTGATCACTATATACAATGTATGCTCTCTCACTCTTATCCATGTATTTTTAATAAAGAACAAAGGATTAAAGCACAAATACCTAGGAAACTATCCAATCCTGGATCTGCCATAGAGGAATGTCTTACCTGGCATAGCACAGGGTGACAGTTCAGAGCTCAGCTGTCATACAGGTTCTGTGTACTGCCCAGTCCCATCATACACCCATCAGGGGCACAGGGGGAGGACTGCCATACACCGATCGTCACCCAGGATGTATACAACACAAATGGTTTCCTGTGATCGCTCTGTGTCTTCCTCCTATGGCTCAAGCTATGGCCGCTGCTGTCATCACTTGTCTGTGTTCGGTGCTGTTCCACACTTGGCCAGAAGAGGGCGAAGGTATGCGATGACAATAATCTACGTGACAATTTTCTGTAGGCTGAGGTCCTGGAAGGGAGATAAAGAGGAAGCGAAAGTGAATGGTGGGGGAGGGGCTGGAAGGGGACAATAAACAGGTGTCTGTGTCATGGAGTGTCATAAGGCACAGACTGCTTTATTTGAAGGGACAATTTCTCTGTTTGTGGCTTGGGACTGATGTAGGTTTGGTGTAAAATGACATTGTAGCCAAATAAAAGTATTTGATGCATAAGCTGTACTTTGTGCACACAGGGGTTCATTGTAATCCTCCACCGGTCTACATTCACCTGTCCTTAACCACCTGACCTCCAGGAGATGTACCCTTTATGACCAGGCCACGTTTTGCGATATGGCACTACGTTACTTTAACCACTTCACCCCCGGAAGGTTTTACCCCCCTAATGACCAGAGCATTTTTTGTGATTCGGCACTGCGCCACTTTAACTGACAGTTGCGCGGTCGTGCGACGCTGTACTTAAACAAAATTGACGTATTTTTTCCCCACAAATAGAGCTTTCTTTTGGTGGTATTTGATCACCTTTGCGTTTTTTATTTTTTTGCGCTATAAACAAAAAAAGAGTGACAATTTTGAAAAAAAAAAAAACAATATTTTTTTACTTTTTGCTATAATAAATATCCCACATTTATTTTTTTAAAAACAAATTTCTTCCTCAGTTTAGGCCGATATGTGTTCTTCTACATATTTGTGGTAAAAAAATTACAATAAGCGTATATGGATTGGTTTGCGCAAAAATTCTAGCTTCTACAAAACAGGAATTAGACTTATGGCATTTTTATGGCATTTTTATTATTTTTTTTTTTTTACTAGTAATGGCAGTGATCTGCGATTTTTATCGGGACTGCAACATAGGGTTGCCACATCATCCCTTTAATCCAGGACACACATTAATTACACAGGTTCTGTGGCTGATTAAGGTGATAATTAATCTCACTTGGTGCCTTATCTGCATTAAATCAGCCTCAGAACCTGTGTAATTCATATGTGTCCTGGATTAAAGGAATGATGTGGCAACCCTACTGCGACAGATCAGACACTTTTGAGACTTTTTTGGAACCGTTGATCAGTGCTAAAAATAGGCACTGATTACTGTGTAAACATCACTGGCAGGGAAGGGGTTAACACTAGGGGGCGATCAAGGGGTTAACTGTGTTCCCTGTGAGTGTTTCTAACTGTGGGGGGGGGGCTTACTGGGACAGAGATCATTGTTCCCAACCACTGGGAGCAGTAGATCTGTCATGTCACCTGTCAGAACGAGGAAATGCCTTTGTCACGTACCTGGTAGGTTGTGAGCCTGAAGTGCAGGAAAAGACCTCCCTTACAGCTCCCACTCCTGTTCCCCTGGAATGGAGACAGAGGGCCAGGAGTGAAGAGTGGTATGGGTGCCTGGCAGGATCAATGGTTGCTGAAAGTCCAGTAGTGGTGGCACCCTCTGGAGTCAAGTAGTCTGAGGTGTAGACTGAGGACAGAGACTGGAATGCAGGACTGGAACCAGGAACAACAGCAGGTAATAGCAGACTGGAAGCTGGACTGGAACAACAGCAGAAGATAGCCTGGAACACTGGACTGGAACCAGGAACAACAGCAGGTAATAGACTGGAACGCTGGACTGGAACACAGCAGAAGATAGCCTGGAACGCTGGGCTGGAACATAGCAGAGGGTAGCCTGGAACGCTGGACTGGAACACAGCAGAAGATAGCCTGGAACGCTGGGCTGGAACCCAGCAGAAGGTAGCCTGGAACGCTGGACTGGAACCAGGAACAACAGCAGGTAATAGACTGGAACGCTGGACTGGAACACAGCAGAAGATAGCCTGGAACGCTGGGCTGGAACATAGCAGAGGGTAGCCTGGAACGCTGGACTGGAACACAGCAGAAGATAGCCTGGAACGCTGGGCTGGAACCCAGCAGAAGGTAGCCTGGAACGCTGGACTGGAACCAGGAACAACAGCAGGTAATAGACTGGAACGCTGGACTGGAACACAGCAGAAGATAGCCTGGAACGCTGGGCTGGAACACAGCAGAAGGTAGCCTGGAACGCTGGGCTGGAACACAGCAGAAGGTAGCCTGGAACGCTGGGCTGGAACACAGCAGAAGGTAGCCTGGAACGCTGGGCTGGAACACAGCAGAAGGTAGCCTGGAACGCTGGGCTGGAACACAGCAGAAGGTAGCCTGGAACGCTGGGCTGGAACCAGGAACAACAGCAGGTAATAGACTGGAACGCTGGACTGAAACACAGCAGAAGATAGCCTGGAACGCTGAGCTGGAACACAGCAGAAGGTAGCCTGGAACGCTGGACTGGAACCAGCAGAAGGTAGCCTGGAACGCTGGACTGGAACCAGGAACAACAGCAGGTAATAGCAAACTGGAAGCTGGACTGGAACCAGGAACAACAGCAGGTAATAGCAAACTGGAAGCTGGACTGGAACCAGGAACAACAGCAGGTAATAGCAGACTGGAAGCTGATGAACACAGCGGAGGGTCAACAAGCCGGTGGTCAGTAACGTTCGGACAGCAGAGGTACCAGGGGTAATGCAGAGGGATGGTCAGGCAAGCCAAGAGAGTCTGGTGCAGGCAGATAGCAGGATCGTCAAACAGGAAGCCGGGTCAGATAACAGGAAACACAGATCAGATCAGGTAACACTCACAGAACGCTGTAGAGCAGACAGCGGGGATGGAGTGTGACAGGCCGGTTTAAATAGCCCGCCTGGCACTAGCGGGAGTGCGCGCGCGCCCGTGCGTGACAGCACCCGTGAACGCGCGCGCATGCGCAGTGGAACCCACGGCCGTGTCCCCCTGCGTCTGGATCGCTGATTATTGGCAGGATCTTCATGACAGCCTTGTTTACATAGGCATTTCCCCGTTCTGCCTGTGTACAGGGCAATCGCGGGCCGCCAGAGGACATCGAGTCCTCCCGACCCGCTGGCACACTCCCATATAGCTACGGCGATTCGCACAGGAGAGCCATTGTGCCGCCATCAAATAACGGCGGCCGGTCTTAAAGCGGTTAAGGCTCATTTACACTTGCTTCGGCTTAAACGCACATTAAGGGCTAGTTTACACTTGTTTCAAAACAAGGCTTCGGACAGGCTTTGTTAAAGTTCTCTGAATGCCAGTCAAAGCTCCTGTCACTAAATAAAATGGTTAGCTTACAGTCCTGTTTACACCTGCTTTTGCTGGGTGCTTTGATGAGGCTTCATGGGGCTTTGGTGGAGCTTGGGTGAGGCCTCAGTGAGGCTTCGTGGAGCTTCAATGAGGCTTTGGTGGGGCTTCGTTAAGGCTTAGGTGGAGCTTCGATGAGGCTTCAAGCGAGCCTTGCCATAGACTTCTATGGAGCCTTTGAAGACACTTTGAAGCACCACTGAAGCTACATGGGGTATACTTTTTGAAGCAAAGCCAAAGCAATGCAAAAGCAGGTGTAAACAGGACTGTAAGCTAACCATTTTATTGACAGGAGCTTTGACTAGCGTTCAGAGAACTTTACCAAAGCCTGTCCGAAGCCTTGTTGAAGCCAAAGCAAGTGTAAATGAGCCCTAACGGCTAGTTTACACTTGCTTCAAAACAAGACTTTGGACAGGCTTTGTTAAAGCTCTAAAACGCTGGGCAAAACCCCTGTCACTAAAAAAAAAATAGTTAGCTCACAGTCCTGTTTACACCTTGCTTCAGCTTTGCTTTGCTTTGGCTTTGCTTCAAAAATTATACCCCATGTAGCTTTAGTGGTGCTTCAAAGTGTCTTCAAAGCCTCCATTGAAGTCTATGGCAAAGCTTGCTCGCTTCAAGCACCACCAAAGCCTTAAGGAAGCTCCACCGAAGTCTCATCGAAGCACCAAGCAAAAACAGGGTGTAAACAGGACTGTAAGCTAACCATTTTATTTAGTGACAGGAGTTTTGACTGGTGTTCAGAGAGCTTTAACAAAGCCTGTCCGAAGCCATGTTTTGAAGCAAGTGTAAACTAGCCCTAACCTAATTGCGCGGTCTTGCAATGCTTAAAAACCTTGAGCCTTTATAACCTCTTTAACCACTTGTTCTCTGGACGATTTACCCCCCTTCATGGCCAGGCCACTTTTTGCAATAAGGCACTGCGTTACTTTAACTGACAATTGCACGGTCATGCGACACTGTATCCAAATAAAATGTATGTAATTTTTTTACACAAATAGAGCTTTCTTTTGGTGGTTTTTGATCACCTCCACGGTTTTTATTTTTTGCTCTAGAGACATAAAAACAACAACAACAACAAACAATTTAGAAAAAAAAATCAAATCTATATTTTTTATTTTCTGCTATAAAACATATCCAATAAAAAATGTAAACAATCAAATTTCTTCGTAAATTCAGGCCAATATGTTATCTGCTACAAATTTTTGATTAAAAAAAAACCAATAAGCGTATAATGATTGGTTTACCCGTACGTTATAGCATCTACAAACAATAGGATGTATACTAGAATGTTTATTTATTTATTTTTTATACTAGTAATGGCAGCGATCAGTGACTTATAGCGGGACTGCGATTTTACAGTAGACAACTGGACACTAACTGATACTTTTGACACTTCGCCTGGAACCAGAGACACTAATACAGTGATCAGTGCTAAAAATATACACTGTCACTGTACTAATGACACTGGCTGGGAAGAACAACCTCAGCCCCTCCAAGAACAACGTCAGCCCCTCTGACACACCTGGTTAAATAAAATTACTGCAAACACATTTCAGGACACGTGTGGTAAATACTGTTATCCTGGCTGTGGATTATCACCAAAAATAGACACTGCCTGGTAGTGATAAACAAGTTGAATATATTAGCACGGTTTAAAACATATGGAAACTTACAACACTGTTAACCCTTGCTACAAATAACTAATACATTAGAAAAGACAACCTTCAATATTTAGCAACTGCAGGCATAGAAAGGGCAATAATCTATGTGCCCTTAACACAGGCGCTGAGAGGGAGGAGAGAAGACTTGTTAACTTCTCAACTCCTTCTGGGCCGCAAAAAGGGGTTACGCAAGTACAGTAAGCACAGTTCTGTAATGTTGCAGGTTCTGAGGTGATGAATACTAGTGTCTTCTGCTAGCAAACGGTGGGGCCCTTGTTTTAAGAGTAGGTTTAAACAAGCTTGCATGGAGCAGTAATCATCTAGAATGTTCCATTAGGTAGAGATTTAAAAGGGCAAACATCTAGAGATGGCAGCTCAAAACAAGCATCCCGTGACACTAAAAAGGGAAATTGGTGTCTGCATGCAGTGTCAATACGGTGTCAAGAAGAAAGTTGGGTTTACACCCGCTCACCAGTCCTCTGTGCGATGACACAACAATAGTCCCAGGTGCTCCTGATGCTCCTAGCCATGTTGTAAGGCACTGGATCTCTTGCTGATGGCCGATCGAGATGACTGGTAGCAAAACTCACAAGGTGAAGAAGCAGAGGCCGACCCGATACTTGGATGGGTATCTCAATCCCTGAAAGGCGTGGGTCATCTCTGCTGAGCTGAGTGGTGCTGGGCTGCTGAGTAGGGTCCCTGGACTAAATAGTAGTGGACCACGTGGCTATCTCTGCTCCTGGCTCCCCTCAGGCATCCTCACTCCTCCGTCTCCAGGCAACACTCTCCTGGCAGTCTCTGGAAAAACTTGGCTTTCTCCCCCTCTGATGCTGCCAGAGTCTCTCTCTCAGTCTCCTCAGTCTCAGGGGTTTTCCTCACACCTGTCACCTCACCACACTCTCTCTCCCTCTCTCTCCCTTTAGACTGCTTTTATTCTCCTCACAGACTCTTTTTTTCTGGGCTTCAGAATATTCCTTCTCCTCTGTTGGGCCACACAGTCCTTGGTGTCAGCGTGTGCCTCTCTCCTCACTCTGGCACCTCAGTTCCTTCCCCTCATACACTCCTCCTATCATCACTGTTAAGTGTCACTGTGTCCCAGAAAAGGACTTTTTGAGCCTTGGTATCTCCCTCTCTTTTAAGCAATCTCCTCTCCTCTGTCTCCTGTCAGCACACTCTCTCCCTTTTACCTCTGTACTTCCCCTATCCTCTGGAGTTCACCAGAGCTTCACAGGTTGCCACTTCCACTCCTCCATGATGACATTGCGGAGCTGGTGGATGTTAGAGACCTTGTGCTCCTCCACCTTCCGTTTGAGGATGCCCCACAGATGTTCAATAGGGTTTAGGTCTGGAGACATGCTTGGCCAGTCCATCACCTTTACTCTCAGCTTCTTTAGCAAGGCAGTGGTCATCTTGGAGGTGTGTTTGGTGTCGTTATCATGTTGGAATACTGCCCTGCGGCCCAGTCTCTGAAGGGAGGGGATCGTGCTCTGCTTCAGTATGTCACAGTACATGTTGGCATTCATGGTTCCCTCAATGAACTGTAGCTCCCCTGTGCCGGCAGCACTCATGCAGCCCCAGACCATGACACTCCCACCACCATGCTTGACTGTAGGCAAGACACACTTGTCTTTGTACTCCTCACCTGGTTGCCGCCACACACGCTTGACATCATCTGAACCAAATAATTTTATCTTGGTTTCATCAGACTACAGGACATGGTTCTAGTAATCCATGCCTTTAGTCTGCTTGTCTTCAGCAAACTGTTTGTGGCCTTTCTTGTGCATCACCTTTAGAAGAGGCTTCCTTCTGGGACAACAACCATGCAGACCAATTTGATGCAGTGTGCAGCGTATGGTCTGAGCAATGACAGGCTGACCCCCCACCCCTGTCCTGTTAAATCGCTGCATGGTCTTGGCCACCGTGCTGCAGCTCAGTTTCAGGGTCTTGACAATCTTCTTATAGCCTAGGCCATGTAGAGCAACAAATGTTTTTTTTCAGATCCTCAGAGAGTTCTTTGACATAAGGTGCCATGTTGAACTTCCAGTGACCAGTATGAGAAAGTGAGAGCGATAACACCAAATTGAACACACCTGAGACCTTGTAACACTAATAAGTCACATGACACCGGGGAGGGAAAATGGCTAATTGGGCCCAATTTGGACATTTTTTTTGTACTAATTTTTGTTTCCAGTGGTTTAGACATTCATGGCTGTGTGTTGAGTTATTTTGAGGGGACTGCAAATTTACACTGTTATACAAGCTGTACACTCACTACTTTACATTGTAGCAAAGTGTATTTTGTTCAATGTTGTATTGTATGCTGTTATATAAAATATATACAAAAATGTGAGGGGTGTACTCACTTTTGTGAGATACGGTATCTGCCTTGTTTACATTGGCAGATCCCGTTCTGTGTTGTTTACTGACTACCGGCGGGTGCCAGGGGACATTGAGTGCCCGGCACCTGCAGATCAGCTTCTGCTGTGAATATTGCCTGCAGATCAGCTTCTGCTGTGCACACGTGCCCTCCCTACAGGTGGGGGTCCAGAATCACGTATATATACAGTACATGATTTGGTGCACGGCTGCTGCTCTGTAGCAATAAAACTGCTATAGGGTGATCAGCAAGTGGTTAATGTATAACTAAAGGCAAACTTTTTTTTGGATAGTGTAAGGGAGGGATATAACCCCTGCAAGGTTTTATCATCTGTGTCCCATTGTGAAGATTTCCATTCACTTCCTGTCCCAGAACAGGAAGCGAGAGGAAATCCCTTCAAAGTGTGCCTGGAAATTTTACACTCTATTCCTGTTCTGGTGACAACCCACTCTCTTTGATAATCACCAGTTCCACCCAGTTCATACAACTGCTCTGGGGTGGTGTGGGGACGGCGTGCACTGAATAAAAGTACTTGCATGCAGTATCTTTTTTCAGATACTTCATGAAACATAGCCCCCAACTGTCCCTGATTTCAAGGGATTGTCTCTGATTTAGAAAAAAAGGTCCCTCTCTCCCCTTTCCCTCCTCATTTGTCCCTCTCTGCTCAGGAAGCTTTGAGAACCGAGTGGTCAGCGTTGTTTGAACGCTCGGTTCTTAGTCTTAGAGCCGGCAGAGAACAGATGCAGCTTTGGACCGATGCTACATCCACCTAGGTAAGTATGATTATGGAAAAAACAAGTCTGCATACAAGTCTATATACCCTTGTAGGTTTTTGGGGGGTTTTAGGTCTAAGTGGTCTATTTATAAAGCATGTGTTGGAAGAACGCCACAAGCATTCATCCAGACTGCACACATTTCCTCGTATTTCCGCTAATAATAGGACTTCTTATGATTGTTAGCTCCATCTAGTGGCCATAATGTGGTACATTTTTCTGAAAAATCTCAATAAGAAAATACAGTGGAACCTCGGATTATGAGCATAATCCGTTCCAGGAGTATGCTCGTAATCCAAAGTACTCGCACAGCAAAGCGAGTTTTCTCATTGAAGTCAATGGAAATAATTTGTTCCTCATTGACTTCAATGGGATGCAATACCGCATGCGGCCAGAGGCGGGGGGGCACCAGAGAGCCTCGGAAATGGCCGAAAAAGCCTGAGGACACTTCGGCTGACCTCGGCAAACCTCGGAAAGACTTCCTACCCGAGATTTGACAAGGACAGCAGGGCCTTTCCATGCATTTCCAAACAACGCTGATCGGCTGAATCGGCCTGAATCGTGCTCGTTTTGCGAGACAACACTCGCAAACCGAGTTACGATTTTTAAAAATACAGTGCTCGTATTGCGAAATGCTCATTAACTGCGTTACTCGCAATTCGAGGTTCCACTGTATACAGCATGTCGGCCACTACATGAAGTTGATGATCGTAGGAAGTCATAGTATTAAAGAAAATACAAGGATAAAATGTGCAGCTGGGGTGAATGTTTGTGACATTTGTACAACAAATGTATGTATGGTAACTCATATGCTTAGGTTTGAATAGGTCCATAGAGTTTCCCTTTCACACTAAACTGCAGTGCATAGTTGTAAGGCAGGCCATACATGAATCATTATTTTTTTCATTCAACTGGTTGAATGAAAAAATGTACCCAATTCCCCCAGCCACAAGTGCCAATCAATCACTCCCACTTAGTTATTGCATTCTGACAGAGGGAGCTTTCCCACCATCAGAACACCTTGATCAGTGATGCCAGCCACAGCCAGCGGCACTGATCATTTGGGAAAAAAACAGGCTAACAGGCTGGTTGGACAGAAGTCGATCGGTAGATCCAACCAACCTGCCCATACATGGATCGAAATTCAGTCGCTGCCTGCTGAACCAATGGATTTCGACCCATTTGGGGTCAGGTTTGTCCACCGCAATGTCGGAGTCCCGCTAAAAATCGCAGATCGCCACCATTACTAGTAAAAACCAAAAAATATATAGATCTATCCCGTAGTTTGTAGACACGATAAGTTTTGTGCAAACCAATCGAAATACGCCTATTGCGTTTTTTTTTTTACCAAAAATATGTAGAAAAATATATATCGGCCTAAACTGATGAATAAATTTGTTTTTTTATATATATATTTTTTGGGGATATGTATTAAAGCAATAAGTACAAATAATCGTTTTTTCTAAATTGTCGCTCTTTGTTTATAGTACAAAAAATAAAAAACGCAGAGGTGATCAAATACCACCAAAAGAAAGCTCTATTTGTTGGGAAAAAAAAGACTTCAATTATGTTTGGGTATGTCGCACGACCGCACAATTGTCAATTAAAGGGACGCAGTGCTGCATCGCAAAGAATGGCCTGGTCATTAAGGGGGCAAATTCTTCCAGGGCTGAAGTGGTTAAATATAGTGTCTGGGGGGGTCCTCTTGGTCTGCGTGAAAAGTGGGTATAGAACCTACTGTAGCAAAACTGACATTTCTAAATATCACATTTAAATTGCCGGCAATACAATACCATTGCCAGCAATAGAAAAATGTTTTAAAAAATGGCGTGGGGTCCTCCCCAAAATCCATACCAGACCCTTATCCGAGCATGCAGCAGGTCAGGAAAGGGGGGGCGAGCAAGTGCCCCCCTCATCCTCCTGATCCATACCAGGCCACATGCAAGGCTCTGCCCCCCCATCACCCCAAAACACTTTATCCCCATATTGATGGGGACAAGGACCTCTTCTGGGCGGTGGTCATGGGGGTCTGTGGGCAGGGGGCTTATCAGAATCTGTAAGCACTGGAAGCATCTTGAAGGTTGTTAGGGATGTAATGGCTGGCTTCAAGGTCCCGCTCCTTAACAACCAGCCATTCACTGCTCCCTGATTGGGCAAAACTTTGCCCAATCAGGGCTTAGAATGCACTGTGCAGCACGCAATTTCGGATGTTTACCGAACAGGCGATGTGCAGGCCAAATGTCAGGGCTGGTCCCTCAGCCCTCCCTTCCCAGTGCTCAGGTTGCTCAGCTGTCAAGTTAAGTGTCAGTAGTCATCGTTCCACAGTGGCTCACCTGGTGATCATTTCCTGCTTGTCAGTCCAGCATACAGCCAGCCCCGTTTGGCTATTTAAACTGCCTGGTTTATTTCTTCCGTGCCTTCGCCTTGGTCAAACAGACTCTCTCTTGTGTTCCTGTTGAAGACTTGCCTGGCTGACGTCCCTTCTGGTTCCTGATCCTGTCTGCTGCCTCCGACTACACTGATCTATGGCTTCCTGATTTACTACCTTGTTCTGACTACCCGCTCTGGCTACCGTACCCTGGCTTTGACTACGTTTACTATTTGTACCATTTTTACCATTATAATAAAAGGTGTGATTTTTACTGCATTTTCTGTCTCCGTCTGATTCATGGTTCCTGACACCAAACTTTTGCTCAGCCCGAACCGTTCGCCCAACTCTATTCACTGAAGGCTGCCACCTTCAGTGAATAGACATTATCCAAAAAGGCAGGAATCCCAACCCCTCAGCTCAGCTAATCCTCAGTTTTGTAGCAAGCAAAGATGAACATAAAAGGGGAGGGGGGGAGGTCTATGTGCCATGTGGTGTATTCCAAGAAAATAATTTTACAGGTAAATCAAAAACCCTAAATTTTTAATCATGTTACCAGTGGCAGCTGGTGGTATATTTCTGGGGGGGGCAGCAAACTGTGCACCCACAGACACCCCCCTTTCGGTTGTTCGGATGGTTCCCAGCCCGCAATTTACCCCACATATGGCACGGGCGTCGGCTTCCCCTTGTGTCTCCTCCCTCCTCCTCCGAGGCCAATTGGAACGCTTCTCCTTTCGGCCAATCGAGAAACAAGTCTCTCTGATTGGCCGGGAGGAGAATCAGTGTGACAATAGCGAATATTCATTCACTTTTGTCACACTCTGCGCCGCCGAGCCCACCATTTTTTGAAGACTATTAGAGCCTCTGGCTCTAATCACGTGCTTCAAAAGAAAAAAAAACCAACTGGAATCCATGCGCCCAGCGCCCTGCGTGTAGTTTAGGGGGCTGGACGCATGTATGGGGGGGGGGGGCGGTGCCGTGCGCCCCAGATAGACAGGTCGCCACTGCATACATCATAGAGAATATATGAAATAGTGCTGCACAGTACTCAACCACAGTATTATAATATATTATACGCCCACTCTGTGAGATTCCAGTTTTGTCAGCAAGCAGTAACATGATTGTGAAGGAAAAGAAGAGAGGTACTTGTGTCCTGTACTGTACTTCAAGGTATGGAATTTATAGGTAAGTCAAAATGACTATTATCATAAAGTGGAACTTCAGTAATTTTTCATCTTTCCATCTATTAAATCCTCTGCCCTTGTTTTAACTTTGGATAGTAAAACATTTTTTTTCTGCCAGTAAATACCTTATACAGCCCACTTCCTGATTCTTGTCTGGTAAAAGTACCTATACTTATGACATCATGCTCGCACGCGAGAGAGTTTACCAGGATGGCAGGGGGATGAGTTATAAGAGGGCCAATGAGAGCTGCAGAGCTGGAGGTGTGCCTCTGTGTAAATCCAGGAAGTGAACAGACAGCAGCTTCAGCTGCCCACAGTTAAAATGGTTGCAGCCAGACTCAGAGGAGGGACATTTCTGCAGCATATTTGGCAAGTACAGAATCACAGTACATATAAAATAATATGCAAAGTGGTTGGAAGGAAGCTTCAGAATTTCAAAGATGTTTTTATTACAAATTATGTCTGCAGACTGCAGTTCCTCTTTAACAATGCAAGACACAGGAACTTTATCCTTAGACCATGGGATGTCCCCAAGCAATAATCTGAGGGGTGGGTAAACTGGGTCAACAGACTCAAACAAATAGCCACCCTGCAAAAACGTTTTGAAAATGTGAACAGAGGTGGTGGTCCCACAACTTGTGAAAAAAACAGGTGCTTGATGCTGAATAGGCCCAGAAAAACCTTGACATCTAAGGGGAATGGACCCAGGTAGGGAAGGAAGAACTCATTCTTAGATGGCACACACCCTAGCAAGCCAAGATATCAACTCAGCTGGGTGGAAGAGAAGGGAGGAGTCCCATAGAGGGACCAGACTGGAAAAGAACTGAAAAGGAATCAGTTCCAAAGGAAGACATGGCAGGTAGGCATAGATGACTTGACCAGTCTGATGCCATCCATAAAGTGAATCAGGTATTTATAGACACCCCAATTTTCGAGGACATTTTGTCCTCATGTAGCATAGGAAAAATAGATGGCTCACAGAAGTAAGAGGAGTCCAGGCAGAGCTACAGCTGCAAGGGGCCAGAAGGAGAATAAGGCCCTATTTTCATAAAGAAATCTTATCTTGAGTTAACGCCAAGGTTATGAAAGGGAGCACTGTAATATGGGAAGAGCACTTAATAACGTCCCATAGGGATACAGAAGGCTGCAACAAGCAACAAGGAGAGCCAACTTTGCAACATAGGGCAAATAAGCCAGGATGTTAGGAAAAGATTCACCTGGCCAAATAAAGACCTGCATACAACCCAGGGCTAGGTGTTTGGCAATCCCAAGCCAAGGATGCTTCATGCTGGTAAATGGAACCAATTTCCGGGTAGAGTTTTCCCCTAAATAAGTAATTAGTAACTATCCCACATGTTAGATTGTAAAGTATGGCGGAGAGATATTCAAGCTTCTCCGAAGGAGGGGCACCAAACCAAATGTTGGAATGTGTTTCAGTGGTGATTATCAGTGAATTAGAGATGATGGTAGATCAGCTATACAGCAGAGGGTGTTTTGTAAGCAAGCTAGGCAAGTGCCAATAGACTACATGTGGAGGGAAAAAAAGATACTTAAAAAGGGTATTTGACAAAAAAACAAGGGCAATAAGACCCCTACTAAGCCAGCGAATGGAGTTGACCATTATAAAGGATCATTTCTTTAAGGTGGCAAGAGCAGAATGGCTTCTCACTCAGCTCATAAGGCAAGCAACATTAAAGTCTGCAAGCCTTGTACACTAAGAAAGGCTTATTTAAAGATAAGAGCAGTGTCTTAAAGTCATAGGCAAAGCTTATAAGTGTAAAATGGCGTCCAAATAATGAATATAACCTTGCTACTTAATGAGAAGGAGGGTACATATGACCGTGAGTGGGAAAATTTCAAACATTGTCTGTCTCCAAGAGTTTGTCAGCATGATCCAAGAGAATTTCTGAAATGGCAGGGAGGGGGGGGGGGGGGTGTGTGAGCATGTTCTTGAACACGGGGTCAGCCACAGAGTCTTTCTGAAAGAAACCTAAATAGGAATGATGTGAGGTACCATTGGCAGTACAAGTGCATGTGCAGGAGTCCGAGAAAGATGCTTTTGCCCAGTTCTTATAAAGGCTCCAAAAAGGAGGATTCAAAACTTGTTGTAGCTCTCTTATAAAATGTTGCTAAAGGACTAAAGATTTGTTCAATCTGGAGAGAACTTAAGTATATGGGTCAAAAAGTTAGACTCCTATAAATCTTCCTCATTGTACCAAATAAAGCCATGTCAGTAGATGTCCTAGGGTGAAAGAGAACCTTAGTCAGCAGAAGGTTTCTAAGTTGATCCAGTACACCTAGAGGGTTCATCACAAACAGATGGCCTTGCACCAGAATATGATGCCTGAAGGGGCGAACAAAATGTTTTTATAAGGTAGAGGCGGACATGTCAATAGGGAGGTATGGATTATAGATAATGAAGTTGGAACCCCCCTTCTCATGATCGCCGCCTCAATGTATTCCTCAAGGGAATTTCCAAAGAATAGTTAATCTCCAATGGGGATGCAAAAAAGTCAACTTTCCTGAGCAGGATTACCAAGCCAAGCTCTAAGCCATAAATGTCTGCACATATAAAAAAATAAGTAGGGACATTCTGGTCAATCATAGTCTCCATGGTGTCTACGCAGAACTGTAGGGCCAATAGCAAAAGCTGTAATCTTGCAGAAAGCATAGGGTTGTCTATATCAAGAGACAGTTCACTATTAATTTCTCCAGCCCAGTTCACCATAGTTTGGGCAATAGATAAGGTGGCAATAGTTCCATAGTAAGTGATGAGATTCATTAGCTAAAGTATAACATTAGTTGTCAAGCTACATATTGCACCTCCTCTAATAAATCTGCTTGTAGGTGCACAAGAAAAGCCATGTATTTCCACTTTAAACTAATCAAATCATTTACAGAGACTTAGTAACTTTAGCCACATAAGGCAAATTAAAATTTATTCAGCAGCAACAAAACAAAAGTAAAATAGATATTCCAGCTGTTTAGATAGATTTCACTAACTGCATTTTCCAACATTGATTTTAACAGTTTTTCTATGCAACGATTTGGAAAAAAAACCATTTATTTATTTAGTCATCAGCATGCCATGTCTGAGTATGAACAAGTCCATGGATGAATATACTTGATAAAAAGGTTGAGTTGTTAAAGTGCTAATTCCGAAAAAGTCAACTTTCAGTTTAAAATTAAAAAAAATTCCAAATTGATCCATATGAAGTTATAGGCCAGTATGACAAATTTCAGGTGTTGTGCAGCCAGAAGGCATATGGGGTACAGACAGTCTGAAATTATAACCCCAGAGAATGTTGTCTGATGAGATCCATTAGGTAGGAAGTCTTCATTTGGTTCTTTATTGCTAGCACAGACATAAGCCAGAGGCACTGTTCATTGCTTTAGGTAGCTTGTCTGCCTTGTGATCGTCAGATGAAGAGAAAAGATCTCTAAAGTGTTTGATCATTCCAAACCTTTGCATTGGCCGGTTCTGGATACAAATGTATTGCTGATAAAATTAATAATACATAATAAAATATTTCATGTAACAAAATTAGTAACAGCATTTAATTATTGTAATGATACATAAATATTATATAAATAACATAGGACAATGCTTTAGGACTGCTGAAAGAGTAACTCCACTTTTTGAACACTTTTTTTGGCTAGGCCGATATTCTTAGCCAGGACATTCAAATAGTCTCCTTTGCATTTAATAGTTATTGCCTATATTTGCTTTATTATGTTTATACAAGGCATTGGAGTCTCTACTATGACCAGCTGATAAGATTCTATTAGTAAGTATAAGAATCAGTCATCAACAGTTAAAACCCTACTCTAGTCAAAAATGAGCATCTAACAATTTATCAGTAATAATGTATCTGTTTTCTTTGTGCATTCTGCAAAAGCACATTCATTCATACTGAGGACGGGGGCATTTTTTGGTGTATCCCCTGACACACCAATTTTCACATACTGGGGAGGACGGGTCACAATTGCCCACTCTTTATTTTTAGGGGGAAATGTACCCTCACTTGCCCCTGTAGTCTTCACCACTCTGGCCCTGGCATAATCCTGTCATTGTGCAGAGTCTTGTGCAGGAATATAATAAGCCTACCTGCTCTATTACCAGCTCTGCTTCCCAAACTAATCAGTTCATGATTGCCCAAGGACAGGTATAAATTGCCAAGAATCATTGAACATGTAGTCCCATGCAACAGAAGGAAGGTATAGCAGTAAAATCAGTGGCTCGAGAATGACATCACAGGTAGAAATATTCTGTCTCAGATTCAGAATACTTTATTAATCCCAAAGGGAAATTATTAATATACTCAATTTATTATTTTTTTTCAGAGAGCAAAATAAAAATGTGTAGATGTACTACACAGGATCAGAAGGCAGTGATCCCAGAATTGGGCTAATAGTTCACTATGGAGTGTTAAATCTGAACACCAAGTATGTTTTTATTGCATACAGTAACATTGGTCCAGCTTGGACAAATGTATGTATGCATATCTCAGACCTCATGAGGGATCATTGGGGAAGGTGACAATCACAGATAACACATTATAATGTTTTTACAGTTTCCATGAGGCAACAAACAAAATTCCAAGACTCTCAACTGGCCCCAGTAGAAACTTTAAGTCCCTGTATAACTGTGATAAACCAATAGATTACAAAGTTGATTATTTTACTGCCCTGGACCAGAATATCAAATACAAAAATGTGTATAAAAAATGCAATTAGCCTTTAAGTTAAAATCCCATTATTATCTATGGTATCTGTTACATACCCCTAGCAGGCTCAGGCAAAGCTAAAATCATAAAACTTCATTCCTATTGACTGAATGGTGCTTTCTTTAAATGTTGCTTAGATAAAAACATTATAACGGTATACAATGTTTTTAGGAATGTGGTGCTATTGCTGACAATGTAGAGTGCTCATATGTACCAGATATTAGCCTAACATTTATATGTGCAAATATGCAAATACAGTTTGTGTTTTTTGCACACAATATCCCAAACAAAGAACTTGCATCTTTATTATCGTACCAATATTTTTTACACATCTAACTCCCAAATCACTAATAACCATTTATGTAAAAAGATATCAAACTTTCTGGTAGATGGCAGTGTTGGTTTTTGTTTTACCTGATCACATCAATCAGGTACTTGATTCCAAGTATTAAGAAAAAAAAATAAGAACGCCTACATATTATCACTTAATATTATCAAGCTTCTGATAAAAATGAACATGCCAGTACTCCTTCCATAGTAACGTCTGGTGAACATCTCATAGCAGGCATCTCAGTGTACCTGACTATGAGGTTGATTTACTAAAATTAGAGGGTACAGAATCTGGTGCAGCGGTGCATGGTAGTCAATCAGCTTTTAACTTCAGCTTCATTATTTAGGTTTGACAAAAAAAAAAACTGGAAAATGATTGGTTTCTATGCAGAACTGCACCAGATTTTGCACTCTCCAGTTTTAGTAAATCAACCCCTATATCTTTATTTTGTGTGATATATATTTCTGTGTTCCATTGGCATAGAACTTCTTATTTTAAATTATGCAATGTAAAGGGAGGGAGGGAATATCACAGCATTTAACTTTGTAAGTGCTTATTTACATTTAGCATGAGCCAGGGCTATTGGTTGTTTCCAAGGGGGCACATAGGTGCCTGCCATCATCAGAAAAATTATAGGCATTACTTTATTAGGAATAGTGACAAGTTCACTTTAAAGGTAATCCATATTGAGATAAGGAGGCTGTCACTGCTGATTTTCTTGTGAAAATGATAGTCACCTGGCTGTTTCTCACCTCATTACTTTAATTCACAGCCCTGACAAGCATGATCCAAATAAAACATAGATCAGCATAGGTGTTGATTTACTAAAGGCAAACAGACTGCTTCACCTCATTTACTAAGCTCTGGAGCAACTGCCCTTTGCAAATTGCATAGTCTATTTTCCTTTAGTAAATCAGCCACGTAATATCTAGGCAAGTAGCATTTTGAAGAATTCAGTAATGACAGACTACGATTTTTCTGGGTACAGGTGGTGTGCTATAAAGGTGACCCTACATGGAAGGTCCGCCTTAATGATAGCTCCACACCGCCTGTATGAAAAAATGTTACCTAAACACAAAATAGAACATTTTAAGAATAACAAATACTTTGGAACTCAGCTTCCGATGCTTCTGGGAGGTGCAAGTGACGTCACATGCCTCATTGGTGGAAATTGAGAGAGCTGGGTCATGAGATCCCAGAAAAATATGTCCCTCACAATGAAGGAGTGCATTCTTGTGGGATCTGGAGCACTGAGCTCTCCTGTTATGCAATGGTGACCCACAATCAATTCACCTGTGCCTCCCTGAAACAGCAGTAGCGGAATCCCAAGATCTATGATTTTTTTCATATTTGTACTTTTTTTTTAATCATTATTTTTTTTCCCAGGGGGTGCAATGCTGTCATCTACTTTTTTGTAGAAGGCCTGCTTCAAAGGATATTGCTACCCAGATTCATTTTCTCTTGTTTTCAGGTAAGTAGGTACTTTAGAAAGCAGGTTTACATTCCCCCTAGATAATCATTTTCATGATGAATCAGGTTTCCTCTGCATATTTTGATTTTCTTTTTAAAATGACAGGCAGTTACAATTACAACACAAGAGGAATGCACCATTCTGTGTCAATTGCAACATGTAAATGATTGCCAAGGGAGAACATGCACCTGTTTGCAGAGTAACTGAGTTTTAAGAAATCTGCACTTGGATTAGAAACTTTTTTTGGCTATTTCATACATCTCACAGATCTAGTTTTCAACATGAAACTGTACATCTATAATAAAACTGACAATATATAAATTAAATATATATATATATAAACAGTAAAGGAGAATATTATGCGTTGAGCAATGCATCAGACAAGCAACACAGACACAAATGAATATGTCCATGTCTTCTGTCCACCTTGGCTAACTCCAAAGACACTTAAAAAAAAAAAGAGGAGCGATTGTCCTATCCAAAAAAAAGTGAATTTCAGCTGTTCTTGATAGTCCAAGGCAGCTACGTTCAATGAATGTAGAAATAGGACAGCCAATGTTTCTCACACATGGAGAAATAACATTTCAAGTCATAGGAGTAAAAAGTAAAACTAGATTTGATCAACAAAATGCACACTGCCACGGTTAGTCCTTCTCATAGAATTTCTCTGGCCATCTCCATTTCTGGTGGCTGGTCTTCCTGGAAACTCCTGCAGTTGGACTTCTCCATTCTGAGGCATGAAGGTAACTCCATTTCTTTCTTTGAAAACATTGCCTTTAATGATAAAATATATGCTTGTGAAAAGAAAAAACTTTATAGGTCTTTATAAATGTTTTCATTCAAGATTTACACATCATTCACCCACGGCAGCAAACACAGAACACAAATAGGACAGTGAATGCCATTGTAAGTTGGCAGTTTCAAGTGGTACCCTAGTAAGAGAACCAACATGTAACCAAAGTAGGTAATGAAGAGGGATTTGGAATTATTTTACTGCACAAGGGAGAGATGACTGTGTATTTGATGTCCACCATTTACAGGTTTCCCTGTTACTCAAATTTTACAACATTATCCCATATTCATAAATGCAAAGTTGAGTAAATTTCACATCTGCTATTAACACCATGTAGCCTGTATGCCGACTGGATTGGCTGTGTGCTCAATCCCCCCACTCAACTCCCCCTTCATCAGCCTCTCCCCTCCGCAGCTGGCTCTGTGCAGGCGATTGTGTGTGTGAGCATTCTGCCCCCTCCCACCAGGTTGTGCCTTCTGCAATGGATTAGGGAAAGTGTAGTCCAGAGCGGCCACTGTATAATAGAAGCTAATGGGACTGCAGACTCTAAGGCCCACAATTCCCTGCCACAAGGAGGAGGAGGGCACAAAACTTTTCCCTGGATAATTACAGGAGATTGAGGCACACAGTACAGGGAAATCTGTGCATGTGGACCTGTTTCTGTGCATACCTAAACAGAGAGCAGAGCCTGGTGTGTGGGGACTGGAGCTCGGCATACTTGTGTTCATAGAGTCAGAGGACAGAGCCTTTGAGGACCAGAGCGACAAACTGAGCCACAGAGAGTCGCTGTAATTTGGGACCAGAACAGGCTAGACTTGTTGCTGTGTGTGCCTACCTCAGTGAGGACCTGAGGACTTGATTTAGAAGACCTGATCATGGGGACTGAGACTTCAGGGATAGCAGAACACAAAGTGATCTGGACCAGAATCCTGTGTTCCAGGAGGGGTGAGCTGAACCATCTGTGCTTAGCTCAACATTAACACAGTTAATGCAGAAGAGACCGCTTCTTTTTCCACAGGCTATCAGCCATGCATTGCACACTCCTAAAGGGATAGCTACACATGCACCATCTTACAGAAGTGCCCCGACAGCCGGCTTCCATTGAAAATTGGGTGCTAGGTACTTGTATACAACTCCAGGGGTACCCTTTTGTCAGGAATGTATACATCCACCCGATATTGGATCTGTATGTGTAGTGTGCACACGAGGACGTTTATTTCTGGGTTAATTGATGCTGATACTTTTAACCCTGTTTACACCAGTTAAATATTGGGATAGCATCACTACAGTTCAACTGATTGCCAGCTTATGGATCAGCGCTCATTTTATCTAGTACAGCATCTTTAAACCTATTCGATTGCCTGTTTATTGATTCATGCATTGTTTAACTGAATTTCCTTAAAACTTCCTTTCAGTCTACTATACAGTTGCTTGTGGCCTGTTTTCTGTGCATTGTTATAGAGATGTAGCATACTAATGTTTAGGCTTCATGCACACTGGACAATAAAATAATGTTATAAAAACACCAGTAGTTTTTTCAATATCGTTTATTAGTGTTTTTTAGCGTTTTTTTTAAATTTTTTTCAATGGATCAAAAATGTTAACCGCTGGTGAGCCACGGTTTTGAGCGTTTATCGTGTTTATGAGCGTTTGTCGTTTTTTTTGGTCAGAAAAACGACTCCTGAACGCAATTTTATGGCGTTCAGAAAACAGCCCATAAACTCCACTGCTGATAAACGTCCAAAAACGTGCATGGACACATAGGATAACATAGAGGGGAGTTTATGGGCTTTTTAAAAAACGCCCTAACTCCCAAAAACGGCCGTTTATGAGCTTCAGTGTGCATGGAGCCTTACGTTACACTTGTGTGTGAATGGGGTCGGAGCAGCTTAAATAGTTGTGGCAAAACAAAGAACCCAGCATAGCTAGCAGTTCCTGCAGGGGTAAGTGTTACAACCAAAAAAGTATAAAATGACTTACCATTGCCATTGGGGTGCATTAAGTATTCATTGGATACTAGCAAAGTCGTTGAGTTTGAGTTACTTGTTGACTGAATGGAGTTGCTGGAACTACTGGACACTCCCTGCTTGGAAGTTTGTTTCTTTAGTTTATTTGTTGCTGTTTTACTCCAGTCTAAATGCAGCAAATACAAAAGGCTTGTTACAAAAAAAAAATTTCCAAGGAAATTTTGTAAAATGATATGAAAACTATTTAATATATGTGTGTGTATAATTTTATATATATATATATATATATATATATATATATATATATATATATATATATATATATATATATATATATATATATACTGTATATATTCTATTTTTAATGGAATATAATATTTTCTTAGCACCAACACTATCTCTCCTTGAATTTTGACCTCCAACCCTTAGACCTTACTGAAACTCCTCCCAGCTGACCCTGATAATTTACAAGGACCCCCCCTTGACCACAGACCCCCTCACATACCTATCCTACACTCCTCTCACCTTCCTATTATTTATTTCCTGCTAGGCCTCTCTCACAGCACTCCCCACTATACAGGCTATTTACAGCACAGTGATGATATCACTGCTATTTTTACAAGGTAATATTTAGGTTTGCAAAGACATTTGTGCACACATAATTAGTTTGGGTCTATTGAGGATTGACAGTTATATGAATGTTTTTGTGCTTGGAGTTTAGCTTTAAAGTCAGAAAATCCATGTTTAATTTCCTCTAGATTTTCAAACATTGTAACTGGATATGCTTTTATTGTGATATTGTTGAAGGAAAACTCCAGCCCAATCTTTTTTTAATCTTTAATCAGAGTGATGAAGGCTTAAAGCCTCGTACACACGATCGGATTGTCGGCCAACAACCGTGGACTTTTGTCCGAAGGGCGTTGGCCCAAACTTGTCTTGCATACAAACGGCATAGAATTGTTGGCCAACAATTACAAACGTAGTGACGTACTACGTTGTTTTTAGTGCCACCCTTTGGGCTCCTTCTGCTAATTTCGTGTTAGTAGAAGTGTGGTGAGTGTTGATTCATTTTGCGCTTTTCATTTCGCATTTTTCAGTTAGTTTCCGAACAGCCGTTCATCAACCAGACATGTTGCGGAATGAGAGGAGATAACGTGTTATTTATTATTGGCCTTGGAGTTATTGCTTTGACATTATTTTTTTGGTTGGATAATGATTTGATTTGGTATATTTTCTATATTTTTGGATGCACAGAATGCACTTTTTGGTTAAGTTCTATTGGCAGATAGCATGTCTAATTTTATTTGTTTTCTTTTTTTAATGCATAATAAAAAAAATGTGGAGAATAATACTTGGCTATGTGTTTTTCTTCAAATGACAGTTTGGGAGTAGGCAGTTACATTTAAAAAAATACAATGTAAAATTGACAAGCGACACCAACATAGTTGTATCTTTGAACTTAGAAAACTAGGAGATAATGGTGTTGTAGTAACTTGCCCAAAAAAAAAAAAAAAAAAAAAAAGCATAATAATATTATTCTTGATAACACTAGAAAAAAAAGCCTTTGAAAATGTATTAGCAATAACTCCATCAGTATCACCAGCAAAGCAGCTGCATTATTATCCCATTAAAAAAGAAGAAATTGTGCGCTGCATTTCGAGATTTCATAATTTGCCATGTCACGAATGTTAATTCTCCATTACGAACGCTAGTTTACAAGACCGACCACTTCTGGCTCGTCCTTGCTTCCGAGCATGCATGTTTGTACTTTGGACATTTGTCCGACAGACTTGTGTACACACACTCGGAAAATCCGACAACAGACATTTGTCCGCGGAAAATTTTAAAACCTGTGATCCAACATTTGTCCGTGGAAAATCCGGCAACAATTGTCTGATGGAGCGTACATGCGGTCAGATTTTCCGCCAACAGCCTGTCATCACACATTTCCCATCGGAATATCCGATCGTGTGTACGAGGGCTTAAGCCTCTTTTTTTTGCCTTTGTCACCATCAGGGAATTTTTATGCCCACTTCCTGTTCTGTAGACAGATACAGCAATGAAAACAGTTCTAACCAGCCCTGCTCTATCCAAAAAAAAGTTGTCTGGAGTTGAAGTTTATGTATTTCAATCAGTTAAAACCTTACCAGAGTTTTCAGCCAGTCTGAGCTTTCCACAGCAAAGATATCGTCTCCATTGTTTTCGGACATTTTCCTTTGCCACACAGTAGAAGAAAAATATGAAGAAACCTGAGAAAAATATGTTATTGGAATCATTGTATGATAAGAAGTTTCTAGGGGCTATGGTATTACCTTATTACCTCAAGGAGTAGTGATCATAAAATAGGGGCGTGTAACATTGTTTAACAATTTTAGAAATTTAGAAGAAGGCAATCTTATGTAACAAGAGCTATAGTGTTAAAGAATATGTTCTCAAGATAAAGGCATTTACCTCTGTAGATGATTAGCTTGCACTGCCTATGCAACTGGGGCTTTGAAACCTGCAATCTTCCTCCCCTTCTTTCCTTAGGGACACCAGGATGGATCAGAATGATTCAGATTGGTCAAAGTGGTCACGTGCCAGTGCTCAATGCTCTGATCTGCCTTGGCATCCCAAGGAAAGAAGGTGAAGAAGGTCACAGCTTTCAAATCCCCTGACTGCTGTACTGACTGGATGGGCAGTGAAAGCTAATCATCCACTGAGATAAATGCAGCAAAGATCAGGGGCTGCTTTATAACCAAATATGGGTTAATTGTTGGCAAATTCAACCTAACCATCCAAATGTGACAACTAATTAGCTGAAAGAAAGGTTTTTAAAAATAAACTTCCTAACTAAGGTTGTCCATACTTTATACAATCTTAAGGGATAAATTCACCTTTAAAAAAAATAAATGCACATAATATTTTTTATTACATTTTTTTTAAATCTAGAGCAGTGGTTCTCAACCTGGGGGTCGGGACCCCCTCGGGGGTCAAATGATGATTTGCCAGGGGTCACCAAATCCTTGGCTGTTCCTGAAGCCCGCACTGCTCTCCCAGCCATTTTGCGGCCACCCGGCAGGGCTGTCCCTGGAGCCTGTTGCCGCCCACTCGGCTTCTTCGCAGCCATCCATTCAGTTCACGGCATGGCTGGGGGGCAGAGACTAGAGGTCAGCTGACTGGTAAGGAATGTAAGGTGGGAGGGGCTGAAAGAGACCCTATCTCCTGATTTCGGCATAGGTGACACCACAAAGTCGGAGAGACAGTAAAGCTGGAGACACAGTGAGTAACACTTCCTTTGATTATAATTATAGCTATTAAAAGTCCCCACTACAGTTCTCAGATCAGCAGATGACCTTGATCAAGAGCACCTAAGCTGGCTGATCAGAACTCCCCGCCAGCACTGCCACTCATCCCATTCCCCCCACCCCCCCACCAAGAAGTAAGAGAAGGAATAAAAATAGAGAATACATGGAAGCGAGAGGAAAATAGGGGGCGGGACAAAGAAAATGGGAGAGAAAGAATAAGAGAAAGAACAAGAAAGATGGCTAGAGAGAGAGATGGGGCAAAAAAACAAGAAATTAGGACAGAGAGTGATAAAAGGGAAAGAAAGGAGAACAAAGAGAAAGAGTGGTGCATCCTAAAATGTACCATAAGGGGTTTTAATACTGTACAAATGGAAGGGACTTGGGGAGCGCTAAATGTCCATGAGTTAGGTAGCGCAAATTACTTATCTTGCCTTGGGTGCTGATAACCCACGCTATGAAAATAATTTTACGATTAGGGGTCTCCACAACTTGGGAAATTTCATTAAGGGGTCATGGCACTAGAGAGGTTGAGAACCACTGATCTAGAGCCTGTAAATCATTGCGCCCATGATCAGTAGATCGCGGGTGCCATACAGGACTCCTGTAGACCTGTCAGTATATCTATATGCTCTTACCTCGTATGGCCAGGCAGATATACACTGACAGGAAAAGAGAATGAATTACCACAGTGCTCAACAGCACCATGATAGTTAATTGAGTACTACAAGCCAACAGTAGCAAAGGCTGTTGGGACTTGTAGCTTTCTAAATCACAGAACACTGAATGCATAATGTGCCCGGGTGAGCAGAGCCCCGCTCAATCACATTTTCTTCAGATAATGGCAGCGAGTGGGGGGAAAAGATCCCTGCTCACTGTCAAAACAGAGGTTGTGTGTGGGCTGGGGCAATTGTAACATGTTATACCCTGAAAATGGGTATGATATGTTACAAAAGGTGAACTTATCCTTTAAACTACCGTATGTAGTGCAAGGGCCTGCTTGATTGGATAAAAATTGAAAGTGTTTAGGTTTGACCTCATATTATATAATTTTTGGGAATTCTAAAGGAAAATTGACAAGACAATTGTATAATGAATGACCAGCCTAAGAGTAGACACTTCTAGATGCCTAGTCATTAAAGCCGTCCATAGACGGTTCGAATCTCAGCAGGAACCAGACAAGATTTAAACCATATTAATGGGCAGGCTGAATGTACCCAAAGTGCTCGATCAATCAACTTGGGTATAACCAGCCTGTTGGATTTTACATGCAATTATTGCTAGTGGCTATTTTAGACAGAAGAGATGTTTCTGAATAATAAGGTGGCATATTGTGGTATCTGCTCTTAGCAGGACTTTTGAAAGTTTGAAATGGAGTTTAATGAAGAAGTAATATATTTAAAACCATCCTTTTGTGAGTTTAGTCCAATGATGCAGACATTCAAATTCTCACTTTTTTTTATTTTTTTTGTTTAAATATTGCTAGTATAAATGCTGTCTTTGCAGAGGACAGAGGTGTATGACTCACAAACCTGGCTTAGCAGAATTACACATACATTGGTTTATAAGAACAGCTCAAATATAAAGATTGTAACTTTGTACTGTATTAGTTGCAAAGCCCAAGGTCTTCACACTCGAAGAACTGTAGATGAACAAACCTTGCAATGAGTTGAAGATGGCGAACAAGTACTGGATGACAGTTTTCCCTGGTCCAAAGGAAAAGAAGCCAAGGCCCCATGTAATACCAAGAAGGCAGGTAATGCCAGCCACACTGCGAACATCTTGGAGCATGGTTTTTCTCTGGTAGCCTAGCTGCTTTTGTTTTTTAATGCGGCAGAGTTGTATAAGCACCACCACAAACATGCTGACATTCAGCAGGAATATTATGCAAAAGTATCCAACCACTGTGATCCAGTATATAATGCCTTGCATCCAGCAGCTGAAATGAGAGGAAACACGTGGCATTTGTGCTATTATTGCATGTAAAATTATAATTTAAACGGATGTAGAACTGTGTTTTTTTATATAAGTAATCTTACAAATTAGAAAACTGGTACCAGCCCATTGGTGAAATAGTGAACCAAATGCCTAATTAGCTAATCAACAACCAGGTCAGCCATATTCTTTTCTGGAATTATTCTGAATATTGAAAAACAACATTTCCAGATTTTTTGCACTGCCCTGGAAAACATAGTATTTACCCAATACTGTAGGATTTCCATCCTCCTTTTCTTGTTGTAAAGGGGTCTTTGGATACCTACTTGATGGGGACATCTACTCTAAGGGTGACCAAAGATTGATTGGAATTCGACCGGTTCAGCAGGGACTAGCCGAATTTCCATCCATGGGCAGACTGGTTGTACAGAAGTAGATCTATTAATCGACTTCTGAACAACCAGACTATTGGGTTTTTCCCTAACAATCAGTACTGCCAGCTTTAGCTTGGTTAGCTGTTAAATAAGTTACTATTTCATCACTATTTGCTTTACCGAGCTGTTCAGCAATGTGCTGACATCCCAAGTACTGATGAATCACTTTTCTAAGGCCTGCCATAGATGGTTCGAATCTCAGCAGCAATAACAGTCAGGCTGTACCAAGTTGATAGATCGATCGACTTGGGTACAACCAGCCTGCTGGATTCGCTTGTGATAATCTCAAGCAGCTGCTATAGCCACTAGCGATAGCCACTTTTTTCTCTTGGCGGGGACTATTAAACTCAGTATACAACATTTTTTTTCATCAAAGCAGATAAAACATGAAAAGAGCCTAAAGCCTTAACTTGCTGATTGGAAAAGGTCAAATATTCATTCATATTAATATTTAATTTATTTTGGGTGCATTTAGTTGCTTATATACAAACAAACTCCAAACCTGAGTTTTCAGGCCTTGAGTGAACTCATAGTTTCTTGAGTTGAATTATTATTTACCTGAATAACAATAGTTTGCAAAAATTAGATTTTTTTAAATTATAACCATATTAAGGAAAAGAAATACAAAATCAATACATTCCCTTTAGCATACCTTAGCCAAAGAAACAAAAACAATACAATTCTACATATACATAAGACTTTTTGTTTTACTGAAAATGTATTCAAACTTGCACTGCTAGTATAAGCGCAATATTTAAATTAAACAGATTTTCTGTACTTACAAATAATCTGCTGCCCCATTTGGATACGGTTCACTTATTTGAAGCTGATACAAATCTTTGTTAACGGCAAGGATAATTGCCACCACCACAGCAGGAGCTCCTGGTACAAACACAAATAGTAAGTGTAAAGATCAAATGCAAACCTAATATATCTTTGAATGTTTCAAGGCAATGCCATAACAATTTCTTATAAAATGTGCATGGTTGTTTTGGGTATGAAAGTAAATAGGGAGCATTAGCTTTACTAATTGGTGTTAAACCTATGCGGAGAGATCACTGCTTCCACACAAAGAGCATGGGTTCTCCTCTGTAGCATGCTGGCACAGGACAGGCTTTTCTACTCAAGTAAAAAGTATGATTTCGTACATCTTTTGTTTTGACGCAACTGAATTGTATTTAACTGCTTTAACCAAGAAGTTCAACTGGGCTTTAAATGATTTAGGGACAGGTAACTTCCTATTTCCAAAAAAACAAAACAAAAAAAACACAGTACTGAGAGAAATATGAACACTGTCACTTAAAGCACTGAAGCCATTGGAGTAGCATTCAAGATGGACAGCTAGCTAGCATGCTCAGAAATATAAGGAATAGCAGTATACCAATTTTGTTCAAGCTGAAGTCACCAAATACACAGCTGATACACATATGAGGGAGCTGTTTTACCTGCTAAATGACCTGTATTTTTGTCCATCCAGTTCTGAAATTTACACAAATTACCCATCCAGCACAACACTGTCTGGCTGGGCAGTTAAACACATTCAGGGATGAAATGTTAATCGATTTCAGCCTTTAACAGCCAGGAAATTGGCTGGTAAACTGTAATTTACTGAAATCGTAAGTGACGCCATTAATGTGACGTCACCAGAACTGGAAGTGGCCTTACAAACCTTTCTTCTTGACTTTTTTGAGTTGTAAGCCTTGTCACATCCATTTTGGGACTTTTGAGCTAGTTTTGACACCTTTTCTGCCTCCCTGAGCAGTGAAACGAGAAGCAGCACTTACATGAGACCACCTCTCTGTCACATTGCTCTATCCTCCTATCAGCCTCCTCCTTGTTAGACATACTTTCTGGTGTATTTTCCCAAAACCAAGTCATCAGTTTTAACAGGGAGACAAGATGTCCGACTATGTATTTTAGGTAACTATTATATAAAAGCACTGATACTGGACCAGAATGGTCTAATTTTAGGGCACTCCCATACAACAAGGAGCATTGTAATAGTCAAGCTTTTGAATCAGAGGTCTGTATCCCCAGTTTATACAGCCTCAATGGGAATATCCCAGTTGCATTACTTTTTTTTATAGCTGAGATTACCATGATATAGTTTGTCTTTCTGACCTGCTTCTAATTATTCCACCTTTCCTAGGCTCAATAAAGTCATTTTAAAAGGTTGCTGTGCTCAGGCTGTTTTGCATAGTGAAGTGCAAAATATTTGAAAAAATCATGTCCAAAAACAGCCAAGCACATGTGCGCACAGAAAGACCACTGCTAAAATAATTCAATTAAAGTGATATTAAAGAATTTTTTTTAAAATAAACATGTCATACTTACCTGCTCTGTGTAATGGTTTTGCACAGAGCAGCCCGACCCTCCTCTTCTCAGGTCCCCCGCCAGTGCTCTTGGCCCCTCCCACCTGCCAAGCACTTGTTCTGGAGGCACCGAAGCAGGCTTGCTCCTGATTCGCTACTCTGCTTGCCTATCCATACACAGAGCTGTGGCTTGGCCCTCTTGCTCTCCTCATTGGCTTACTGAATGTGATTGACAGCAGCCAATGGCTCCCGCTGCTGTCTCAGCCAATGAGGAGGGAGAGTTCCTGGAGAGCCAAGGCTCTTGTGTACATCACTGGATCACGATGGGGCTGAGGTACTGTAAGTATTAGGGGGGCTGGAGGGCTGCTGCATAGAGACGTTTTTGAGCCTTGAGCATTTAGAACCATTTTAAACCTATAAGCAGAAGGTCAGTAGCTCTTGCTGTTCAGAGCAGGCAGGACTTAGCCATCAACACTAGCTATTAAAACTGGATTCAAGGCATTTATCAAAAAATATCAAATAATGCAGTTATATATTAAGCTATAAATACATATATTTTTAAATGCAACAGCAGGAAATAGGAGAGGTAGACGGAAATTGAGGAGTGACATAGAGATGATCTGCTGCTGCGCCTTTGCTGTGCTGTAGATGCCTACAGCCTGTGTGAGTGCACAGGTGGGCCGGATCGTTATAAGCCAGATCTCAGGGCATGTGATGCTGTTTGGATACAGAGACCTGTCGGGAGAGCTGGTTGTTCTGGTCAGAGACTGTATCCCTTGTGAGGGGAACTTCTTGCCCCAAGGGCTGGGAAATTTGGGACAGCTATGTGAGTCTGGGAGACCAAGAGAGGATCTGGGAGTCAGAGAAAGCTAAAGCGAGTAGCAGATCCAGGAGGCTGGAGGAAGTCTAGAAGTCTATGAAAGAGTGAGCAAACCTGGGGGGAGCTAAAGAACCCTATTTGGAGACCAGGAGTGGGCCCGTCCAGTGAGGTACTGCAAACGAGGCTGAGTGAGCCTCAAAAGCTTCTATTTGTTTCTATTTCTCAACCAAAGTATTGCAGAATTATACATATAAAGGTGGTATAGCAGCCTCAACATTGCCCATATATTATAAGCACTTTGTTGGACCCACTTGAGGGCTGCAAGTCGTGGTGAAAATGTGTCTTTAAAATAGTCTCCTTGTGAAGCTACACATTCCACCAAGGAAAGTAACTAACTGAGCAACTTTCCCTATAGTATCTGGCCCATGGAAAGACATTTTCTGAAAACTACTCATAACATTTAGTAGTCATTTACTGGTTCAGTGTTTCAACTCACAACTGTGATACAACTCACATTTACTATAGTATTAGCCACAGGTACACAAAGATATTGATAACTCATAATTTACAACTTTCACTGTCAGCCTGAAGATAAGTCAAGAGTACAGATTACATACCCCAACCAATGATGCAGAACTTCAACATGTATTTCCGTATATAGGTGTTGAAGACTTTTACTAGAGACAGATACATGTGGAAAGCTTCAAGACCCATCCAAGTGATAGAAACCAGGAGAAAGTAATGTAGAAATGCAGCTACAGAGATACAGAGGCCTGGAACCTCACTGTACATTGCAATCCAGGGATCCATCAAGAATGTCAGATTCAAGCCAATAAGGGCAGCACACAGCTGAATTAGGATTTTAGATGGGTAATCTCTGCGTATTTTCCTTGAAAAAAAAAATACATGGTTAATACAATACTTTCAGTTACAGTTAACAAGATGAAAGCCACATATTTATCAGACTGCCTGTTTTTGTTTTATAAGATGGGGATTCACTTGCATAGAATTTCCATCTTCATATATATAGCTGCCCATACATTATACAATCTTCTTGTACAATTTTCCTTTAGATTTACCAAAACCATAAAATATGAGGTCAAACCTAATCTCACTTTCAATTTGTATGTAAGCAGACAGGCCCTTACACTGCATAGTTGAAGGTTAATCTAAAGAATATTGTGTAATGTATGGCCAGCTAAATGAGGGTTTGTTTTTTAGTGATTCGTAGTTATAGTTTGGTAGCGCTGCAGTTACAGTCATTGAATATAATATTATTATTTCTGTCATGCATTTACGGTTTGATCTTGTAAAGAATGGAAATGTTACATTAGAATTTATAAGATGGGAAAGGGTTAGAAAACCTATTTAGGATATTATTGCTGTGATCCCCTTGGGAACATTTCCCCTCCGTCTGGTCGTTGATATAGGAAGAACAGTAAAGAAAAGAAAAGTCTTTCCAACACTGTTTAGTAGAACTAGGAAGGGCTGGGGGGCTCACAGTACAAATAGTTACACTGAGGTGTAATTATTAAAGCCAAATACACAGTTCACAATTACAAACACGTGCAGGAAAAATAAAAGTAAATGTTTGCACATGCTTGCACATGATTGGATGATGGAAGTCAGCAGAGCTTCACATTATTCACCAAGTTCTTTGATTAATTCCCTTGTAGAGTCCAGGCAGCACAATGGCTAAGTGGTTAGCACTTCCGCCTAGCAGCACTGGTTCAAGTCACAACCACAACACTACCAGCCTGGAGTTTGCATGTTCTCCCTGTGCCTGTGTGGGTTACCTCCGGGTACTCCGGTTTCCTCCCACACTCAAAAGACACACTAGTAGGCTAATTGGCTCCTGTCTAAATTGTCCCTAGTATGTATGAATGTGAGTTGGAGACCTTAGATTGTAAGCTCCTCGAGAGCAGGGACTGATGTGAATGTATAACATACTGTATATGTAAAGTGCTGTGTGAATTGACAGTTATTTACAGTAAGTACCTGTAATAAATTAATAAAATAAACTGTACTTGCAAAGGGAATATTTTATTTGCCATTAGTAAATCAACCCCCTTTCTCCTTCTTTTAGGTTTTCAGGTAGGTCCATTACTTACTCGAAGGCAATATAAGTTACAAGAGTCACAGAAAGAAATATGGCAGAAAGACCACAGCCAATATATGTGATGAAAGTCAAAATCAATTTGTCCTCTGGGCTTACAGGGTTATTAGGAGTCATGTCCTGAAAAAAAATAAGCACATATCAAAATATAGGAATAAATAGGAAATCGAGCACAGTTAGACATTTAGGCACTCCGACTAGAACTAGCGGAAGACTTAGAAACGGGCTAACTCATACAGCATCAGCAGAAATGTAAGGAGGATTATGACCGCAAAGTCCTTTTCTGCCTATCCCACCTCTCCCAAACTGTGTTTACACTGCTCTCTGGTTTCGGGGTAATAAGGGAGGATCACATAATCAGTGCAGTCATGAATAGCTTAGCTATTCCCAGGTGGCAATAAATCATTTTAATAGATCATAGCTTTAATAATTGTATAATCTGTCACAATTATGAGAGCAGAAAGGGTCCCAGATCAAAAAACGTATAGATCTCACAGAATGTATAAAAGGAAATGAGGTGCAGTATATCACATAATCATTCCTTACCAATAGTATACCAAAGCTGGTTAGATGGTTGCATTTACAAACTGTCTGGCTTTGATTATTCTGTGTTGTACTGTTCAATGTACAGCCCTCTGACGACCAGCCACCATTTCCACCTGTGAAGAAAGAGTCATTAATGCAAATTTTGTCCCAGATAGTCACTTCATGCATAACTCGATAAACTGCAGTCTGGAAAAAAAAATAGGACATGGCAGTTATTGTTTTGAAAGATGGAAACACAATCTCTAAAGCTAAACTTTCCAAGTCAAAAAGTGAAAAAGCCAATCCACCAAAAACTGATAATCACATTTTGATCAGAAGCTGAAGCATTGAGCTAAATCTATGACCTGGTTACTCCCCTCCTATCTCTCAGATCTGACATGCTCTTGTTACCCATACTTTCCTGTTCCCTGCCATACCTCTGCTAAGTGATTTGTTCCTTGCACTTCTTTCTCATGCCTGTTGGTTCTATATCAACTGTGTTAGTTGTGTCTGTCTACCCTTCATATGTTGCTTCCAGTGTTGAGTCATACGCCCTTGCAGTGCCGGTGCTACCACTAGGCAAAGTAGGCAGCTGCCTAGGGTGAACTGCTGCCTAGGGCGTCAGGCCATTGGTATTCCTACTCTCTTCTCTCTACAGCAAGCAACTAAGTCTCAGCATCAGCAGGCAGCCGCTGCTCCATTTGCATATAGTGTCAGAGGCACAGTGGTGGCGGAGGACTGTGTCTGTGTCCCGACTCCCGAATGAATAGAATCAAGCAAACATTCATTGATGGGTGCTGGTGAGGCTGAATTGATGGGCGCTGGTAGGCTGCATTGATGTGCACTGGTAGGCTGCAATGATGGGTGCTGGTGAGGCTGCATTTAATGGGCACTGGTGAGGCTGCATTGATGGCCGCTAGTGAGGCTGCATTGATGGCCACTAGTGAGGCTGCATTGATTGCCGCTGGTGAGGCTGCATTTAATAGGCACTGGTGAGGCTGCATTGATGGGCGTTAGTAGGCTGCATTGACGGGCGCTGGTGAGGCTGCATTGATGGGCACTGGTGACACTGCATTTAATGGGCACTGGTAATGCTGCATTGATGGGCGCTGGTGAGGCTGCATTGATGGGCGCTGGTGACACTGTATTTAATGGGCACTGGTGAGGCTGCATTGATGGGCGCTGATGAGGCTGCATTGATGGGTGCTGGTAAGGCTGCATTTGATGGGCGCTGGTGGGCTGCATTGATGGGCGCTGGTGAGGCTGCATTGATGGGCGCTGGTGACACTGCATTTAATGGGCACTGGTGAGGCTGCATTGATGGGCGCTGGTGAGGCTGCATTGATGGGTGCTGGTGAGGCTGCATTTGATGGGCGCTGGTGGGCTGCATTGATGGGCGCTGGTGAGGCTGCATTGATGGGCGCTGGTGGGCTGCATTTGATGGGCGCTTCATTAAAAGGTGGGCTATACATGGGCAGGGCAAAGGGGGTGGAGTCAGGGGTGGAGCCAATGGGAGCGGCAAAATGAGGTTTAGCCTAGGGTGTCAAATATCCTTTCATCAGCCCTGCGTCCTACAGGCAAACACAAAGTCTAACAGCAAGGGTGTTTCTATAGGCCAAAGACTGTCCCAGAAATAAAACCTCTGCTTAGACCCATGGTTGGATGCCAAATCTCTATTTCAATTTTTTTCAATTTTTTTAATTTTTTTTTACTTGTTATGCCTATTGATTTTTGGTTATAGCTTGATTTCGGGCTTAGCTGATGAAACTCTTTGACACTCAACCATAGCTTTCTCCCAAGCTGGTTATTATAACCCTGACCGAATTCTAGACTATGAAATGTGCTATCAACAGTACAATTTCATTTGTGACTGCATGCTCAGAAGATGTGGAGGATAAGGGGCATCAACAATCAAATCATATTTACCAGACACCAAGCTCTTTATAAGGCAGAGAACTTAACAGGACAAATTACAGTAGGAACGTTCTGGCCAGATGGGCAGGTTGTCTGTGCTTACCTACTTTATTGTGTCTATTCCTATGCCTTAGTTTCAATAATATTTCCACCTTTTGATGAACTTAGCTGTAATGACTAGCTACCCACTTTTTCTTGCATGCCTGAGTCGGTAAAAAAATAAAACCAGGTACAACCATCCGGAAATTTAAAGCAGCTTGCTAAATATGAAATAATTTGACGACTTACTGTTTTTGGTGAAGTCCCAGAACACACACTTTAGTACACCCTGTTAAAACAAGAATACAAATAAAAAAAAAAATAATAATAAAGTTGTTTTTTTTTTAAAGTGGAACTTTTTATAATCATCAATAATTCAGGTATTTAAATGCTTCATACTTACTGAATCATTACGGGTTGAAGTCTCCAGCGTTACAGTAACATTCTGCTTTAAATTAGTAATTGAGAGATTTGCAACACTTGCTGATATCACATTACTAACCAAGTACTGATATCCAGTGAGGGATGAGTCCTGGTCCAAAGAGAACACAAACATGTATAAGATTTTTAAATCATCCACATTTATTAATGATGAAATCTATTGGAATGGTCAGTTCACTAAAAAAAAAATGTTTTAATAACTGGTCTCTATGACGGCTTGCCCTATTTATATGTAGTCACAAGATGTTCAAGAAATACAAGACATTGACTTAAAGCGGGGTTCCACCCAAATTTTGAACAATATCTGTATGTATTCTCTTCCTTGCCTAGATGCTGACATGCCGTTTAAAAAAATTTAAATCACAGTAATTACCTTTTATTTTTCTATTCTTCTTTGCACTTCCTGGTTCTCCTCCCGTGGGAGTAGGCGTGTTTCTAGCCTCTCCCAGACTCCGCACAGTCTCCTGGGAGCTAGTCTCAGGCTTCCCAGGATGCCACTGAGCATGTGCGGGAACGAGCAGTGAATGCTGGGAGCACAGCATTCACCGCATCCAGGAAATAAATGCTTGCGGGCTTCAAATGCCCACAATGAAGATGGAAACCGCCTGCAGTGAATAATATAAGTTATTCTTTCCTACGAAATCTGACACAGGAGGACACATTACACACAATATGTGAGTATGTAGTGCTGAGATGAAAAGTTTGTGAATGAACTCTAAAAAAAAAAAAAAAATGATAGATAGGTGGACCCCCGCTTAAAATGTTAATAGGTGTTTGACTGGATATGAAAATATCAAGGCAAGTTGGACTAGATTAGACTTACGTTTTTTACAATTAGGTGACAATCCCTAATGTGTTAAGGGGAACTAAAGGTGGTCTCTCTTGTCTCAAATCTTTAGGATATTTAATAGGTAAAAATTACAGTCACTATAATTTTTCTTTAACATTTTCAATTTAGTTTCCAACATACTTTATCAGGAACAAATTAATAATAAAAAGTATTTTCTTGATAAAAAATATGCTTTCCTGAAAGCAGCTTCGGCATCCCAACTTGTGTATCTGGGTCTACATGCCCTGTACAGCAAAAATGTTAACTACTGGTATCAGTGACACTTGATATGGTACTGAAACCACAGGTACAAAATGATTAAATGCTTTAAAAAAACAGGTCTTACTTAGCCTGGAATTTCAGTAGGTGTTCAGAGCCAATGACAAATATTTAGAGACAACAGTCTTTCTGACTGCCAATATGCCTATTTCTGGCTATACAATACAATTTTAGGAGGTTCTGGGAGCTTTCCATACATTTGCAATCAAATAAACTTATTTCAAGAATTTACCAGGTATAGCAATCTAAAACCCACTTTTTGCAATCAGTTCCCAGTTCCAAAAACAGTAGACCAAAATGGGGGTGAAAATGCCTTTTCAGTGGAACTGCCATGAATTTGCTCAGTTTCCAACAACTGACTCTCTCTGATATTGCTAAGTACTGTAGTGTGCAGGCCACTTATAGTGCTCAAAAGTATAAAGAAACAGGGAAAAAAGCAAAGGCCCTGTCACTATGGGGAGTAATATACAGCATAGAAGATTTCTGCAAGTGCTGCCTCTAGTATCCAATAGGATTACATGTACAACAGCTCTATTTTGCTTTTGTCAAGTGTTACTAAACTAGAAAGAAGGTAAAACAATTGATTTTTTCTTAGGCTGTCTATGCAATCTTTACTATTTAGGGAGTAAATTGAAATGAATGATGGGTTGCCAAAATCTTACCACAAAAAATGAAGCCTTTGCGAAGTAGTTAAACTGTACTCTAGAAGCTATATCTTTATCAGCAGCCGACAAGTCATTTAGTAAGGTGGCAGGGAGAAGGACGGATCCAGTACTGTTTTCTGGCAACCGAGAATCCAAAGTAACCTTTGAAATAAAGAGTGATAATATAAATATTACTAAACGACACATACCCCAAAATGATATCGCAGAACTTATTAGTACAAGTCAGACTTTGTTAAAGGGCAAGTTCACCTTTTTTGAAAAAAAAATAATAAATGCACAAATTTTTGCAGGAAAAAATATGTGTATTTATTATTTTTTCCATGGGAGCCTACAGAGTATTGCACCTACCCGCAGTCACGTAGGTGCAGAGGGCAGACCTGGAGCATGTTACACGTTACAGCCCAAATATAGATGTTACATGTAACATGCTCGAAAAGTGAACTTATCCTTCAATTTTTTTTGTTAAAATTCATGTCTGGGCAAAAAAAAAGAAAGTGATGCAGTACATGTCTGCAATAAATGCGCTTCCCATGATTTATTCTTTTAAAAACAATGCAGTACAGAAAAATGCCTGATGACCCTGTCAGAAATCAAGTGAGCTCTTAGCTTCCTGTTGATTGAAAATGCTTCCTCTGCACCAAGATGAATTTTTAGCCCTGCCTGTTTGTTTCCCAGCAAAACAATGCTGCTGTAGTGACTCTCAAGAGGCTGCCTATAACTGTGTGTATGGAATGGACGATGGGAAATGTAGTCCTGGGGGGGTGCATGCCCACATGAATAGGAACTGAATTTCTAGCAGCTGCCCTCCTAGCAAAATTATTTAACACTGTAGCGATGACATGAATTCAGAACATATGTGGTATGGGCTGTTTTTTTTTGTTTTTTTTTACTGTTTTTACAAAATCAAGCAACCCTGATTAACTTGTCTGATCTGTGTAGTGACATTCTCCTTTGCCTGTGTGTAGTAGCAAATGGCTCCAATACTTTGTAAGTCCAATGCCCCGTACACACAATCGGACTTACCACCAACAAAATCGTGGATTTTTGTTCGAAGGGTGTTGGCTCAAACTTGTCTTGCATACACACGGTCACACAAATGTTGGCCAACAATTCAGAACGTGGGAACGCGGTGACCTACAAGACGTACGACGAGCCGAGAAAAAGGAAGCTCAATAGCCAGAGCGGCTCCTTCTGCTTGATTCCGAGAATGCGTGAACTTTTGTGTGACGGACTTGTGTACACACGATCGGACTTTTCGACAATAAAGTTTTTTTGAAGAAAAGAAAAATTTGAGAACCTGCTAGCAAACAATTGTTGGCGGAAAGTCTGACAGCAAATGCTCGATGGAGCGTACACGCGGTCGGACTTTCCGACAACAAGCTCACATCCAACATTTCCCGTGTGTACGCAGCATAAGACAAAGTATGTGTGCAAAGCATAGTAGTAAGATAACTAGCATCTTCAAAAAGATGTCAGCAAGCACAGCCTACATATTTCTCTGGATATAGGTGTCCTTTAAACTATTATAATCAAGTTATGAAATCATAGTTTTTATATTAAGGGAACAATCAAAAATGATTTATGATTTTAAGCCCATGCTAGGTGGTATATAATTAGCTATGCACTTGAATATCCTACCTGTAAACCAGAAGAAGACTCAACACCAAAGGATGTTTCAGGAAAATCGCTGGCATTGACTTTATTTACTGCTAGAGCCAAGTACTGAGAGGTCAGATTTATTGATTGCCCAGGAAAGTTCAGCTTTAAGCCAATTTTATCCACAATTTTAATTAACCTATGAGATATAAAGAAAATATAATCAGAAGGGAGAAATGGCAGCATGGACACATTATATTGATTAAACAAAATTGCCTCAGTACTCTTTGCTTTGAGAGATTTTTTTTAGCCAGATACTTTAAATAATTGAAAATCCATTGTAAATTCGGTGTGCATTTGAAGGTTCTTTACTGTCATCAGGGCCAGTTTTAGATAAAGTAGGGCCATAAAGTAAAGTATGCAGGGCAAGTTGCATGTAATTTAATTGAGTTATTAAGCAGACCATAGTTTTTTGTTTTTTTCAGTCTACCAGTTGTTATAACCCTTCCTTACCCTATCCAAAATGAAAAAAAAGTTTTGCCCTTCTTCCTCAAGTTACTGGGTCCAGCCACCTGTGGCCATTATGAAGGGTTCTTACTTTCCCTTTTGGATTCTATGTGTATCATGGATAATGCAGCAGGAGGAGCTGTAGAATGCAATGGTGGGCAGAAACTCCCGAAACTTCTAGGTGGACACAGAGTCAGGAGTATCCAACACTTATAAAAGCCCGGGCACCATATATAGGATATCACTTTTAGGTGTACTGACCCTTTACACTTGAATCAATATCACAATTCCACTTCTCAGAGTAAATAAGACTACATTTAATCCTGCAAACCCTAAGCATTGTTGTCTGGTGTGTAAGTAAACTTCTATGGGCCCTGGTGCATACGTTCTCATTTTTGAAGATTGTATCCAAGTGCTTTTTGCACATATACAAGTTTGATATTTTAAACAAAATAGCTCGAGTTTCAAGCAACATATGACTCCTACGTTTACTCTGCGTATGTGCTATCTGCAATGAGGAAGGGTAAGCTGGCTGCCTCAAGCAGTGTACTTATTCACCAATGTTATTCTATGATCACCTTCCCTATTCTAGGCCTGTGATCCTGTCAGGGTATATATTATTTTTCCTCTTTCAATAGTATTTATTATTTTAAAGAAAATACAGCACAGGGTGAGACCATGCTGTCCAAAAAGGGTATCTATTATTTTTATCTATTGGGGGCTTGGAGAGTATTACAAACCCCCACTCAGCAGACCTGAAGTCCCAGGGAAGACCCGAGGAAGTGATGTCTCTTTTAAGTGCAGCAGGGTAGCGGGAAAACCCAAGGTTGCCCGATTGAGGGATTGCAGCAAGCATTGAACCACCAATAATTACCACTATACACTATTATGTATTCGTTTTTTTTGGAAAAGAAACATCTAAAGTGTATCTGCATGATGAAGAAGGACCTTGATCAACATTTCATAGGTTTTTGGGTATATGTCATGTCATTGTTTCCATGGCATATATAATGATAGATTGCATCTTGCAGAAACTTTCAAGAGCTTTCTGCATTATACAAAATCTATATGACATTGACATACCCAAAAATGCAGGTTATACAGTAAGATGGTAGAATATTATTGGGTCTATGGTAGGGTTGCCACTTTTTCTTTAAGCCAAACCCCAAATCTTAAGCGACACACAGTAAAAATTTTTTGGTTTTAGTATACAGTACACTATAGGATTGTAACAGACCTCGGACACTATTGGGTACTCCAAAGAGAATAGTAATGCTGGGCACATAGTGCCCCCTTACCCTCCTGTCAAGCCCCGTTCCGAGCCACATTCCTGTCTTAATAATGTGTCCGGGTTTCAGGTGGACTGAAACCCTGACATGATTCAAAACCCGGACTGTGCGGCTGAATCCCGGACAAGTGGCAACCCTAGTCTGTGGCTATTAACTAGCCCAGGATTTCCAAAAATAGTTTTTCAGCTGTGCTGCTGGTAATAGATCTGTGCTAAGTGAATTTAAAGCCAATATGCAAAACCATGGTCCTCGGAAAAACAGTTTTGGGACTAAGAAACTAACTAGCAAGGGAAGCTGGAATAAATACCTCACGGAGTCGCTTGAAGAAAAATTCTGAGATCTGCTTAAAATGGAGTTCAAAATTCCAAGCATCTCTTTTGCAACCTCAGAAGTTACTTCTCCGGCTAATAAGTCTTCCATGTGTGTCAAATCCTTGCCTACAAATAGACAAATTCAGATTACTGGAAGTCAGATGATTGTTCTGCCTGTGAATCTCTTCTGTGGAACAAATTATTTAAAAAGCAATACAGTCACATTTAATCTACATACTATAAAAAGTGACATGAAAAAACTAGTTACTGACACAAAAACACAAAAACTAGAGTCAGCTGATATAAAAAGGTTGTGTAGGAAATAAGAATGTTGTCAGATGAGCCTTGATTAGATCTCATGTACTTTGAGTGCTAGAATAATACCTAAAGGGAACCTGTCATATGAAAAAAAAATGAAGTCTGTCACTGCTGGGCACTTCTTCCGGGAAGTCTAGTTGCCTGGCTGTGATACTGACCCCCTTCATTACGTAACTTTCAGCCACTGACCCAGAGTAAGGGTGGTCATACATTATACAATTTTCTTCTAAAATTTTCCTTTAGATTTACTAAAACCATATAATATGACAAAAAAAAACCCTTTGGGTGTGTATATATATATATATATATATATATATATATATATATACAGTGGAACCTCGGATTGCGAGTAATGCAGGTACTCCGTACCTGGGTGTCTCCGAGCTTCTCCGAGTGTTTCCAAGGGTCTCCAGCGCCCCCACACCTCTAGCCACATGCGGTACTGCATAGACAAGCAGTGGCTGTGGAACAGATTATCGAAGTTACCATTATTTTCTATGGGGAAACTTGCTTTGATATAGGAGTGCTTTGGATTACAAGCATTCTTCTGGAACGAATAATGCTTGTAATCCAAGGTATTACTGTATATATATATATACAGTGAGCAAAATTATAAACGCAACACTTTTGTGTTTGCCCCTATTTATCATGAGCTGAACTCAAAAATCTATGACTTTCTATGTACACAAAAGGTCT